>CM059873.1:16206663-16471839 GCA_030490815.1 Acer saccharum
GACATTGTTATTGTCTTGAAGCTAGAATTGTATCTAATCATGTGTCCATGGATGAGCAAATTGAGTTGTGGCATGAAAGACTTGGCCACATGAACTTTAGGGATCTACGGACCCTTGGAAAGTTCAATTGTGTGCGTGGCCTCCCTAAGCTTGGGAAGAAAGCCAATGGTATTTGTGGACCTTGCCAACAAGGAAAGCAAACCAAAAGCATGCACAAAAAGGGTAAGTATCTCACCACCAAGGAGCCACTTGAGCTTCTCCACATGGACCTCATGGGTCCCATGCAAACCGAAAGTTTGGGTGGAAAGAGATACATTTTTGTTTGTGTTGATGATTTCTCTAGATTTACATGGACATATTTTCTTAGAGAAAAATCCGAAACTTTTGATAAGTTTAAAATGCTTTGTACTAAATTGCAAAATGAAATGAATTCTAACATTAGAAGCATTAAACGGATTAGAAGTGACCATGGGAGAGAATTTGAGAATGCCACCTTTGAAACCTTTTGTGGTTTAGGCATCTCCCATGAATTTTCTGCTCCTAGGACACCTCAACAAAATGGAGTTGTTGAGAGGAAGAATAGGGTCCTCCAAGAGATGGCCCGTGTGATGTTGCTTAGCAACAATGTCCCTAGGAACCTATGGGCCGAAGCCATTAACACGGCTTGCTATATAGGAAATAGAGTGTTCCTAAGGCCCGGTACTAGAAACACCTCCTATGAGTTATGGAAAGGCAAGAGGCCAAATGTTAGCTACTTCCACACTTTTGGAAGCAAATGCTACATTTTGAATGACCGTGATCAACTTGGCAAGTTTGATGCTAAGAGTGATGAGGGTATTTTTATTGGCTATGCCTTAAATAGTAGAGCCTATAGAGTTTTCAATTTAAAGACTCTAAGTGTTATGGAATCATCCAATGTCGTATTTGATGATACTAGGCTCAAGTCTAATGATCATGAGGAGGAGGTTATTTTTAGTGATGATTCTCCTTTGGAGAAGGTTGTGGTGTCGCCTAATGTTGGGACATCTAATGTCAACAATGATGGCACACAACCTATTGATAGAGTTCCTCTCTTGGACTCTAAAGAACCCGCTCCATGGGTTAGGAAACTCCATGATAAAGAAGATATCATTGGAGAGGTAAATGAGGGTGTTAGGACTAGACGCCAACTTGCTAATCTTATTAGCTATACATGTTACACCTCTCAAATTGAACCCAAAAAGGTTGAAGAAGCCTTAAATGATGAATTTTGGGTTCTTGCCATGCAAGAAGAGCTAAGCCAATTCGAAAGGAATGAGGTTTGGACTCTAGTTCCTAGGCCTAAGACCACTAATGTCATAGGCACCAAATGGATATTTAGGAACAAATCCGATGAGGATGGCAACATAGTGCGGAACAAGGCTAGACTTGTAGCACAAGGGTACTCTCAAATTGAGGGTATCGACTTTGAGGAGACTTTTGCTCCCGTTGCCCGCTTAGAGTCCATTAGGCTTCTCTTGTCCATCTCTTGTGTGCACAAGTTCAAATTGCACCAAATGGACGTCAAGAGTGCCTTCCTCAATGGCTTCTTGCAAGAGGAAGTGTTTGTTGAACAACCTAAGGGGTTTGTGGATGCACACCACCCCAATCATGTCTATCGCCTCAAGAAGGCACTTTATGGGTTGAAACAAGCACCGAGGGCTTGGTATGAGCGCCTCACTCAATTTCTTGTTGACAACAACTACACAAGAGGTAGTGTTGACAAGACACTATTCATCAAGAGAGACAATGATGAGCTTTTCATAGCTCAAATATATGTTGATGATATAGTTTTTGGCTCCACCAACAACACCAAAGTCCAACAATTTGTTGATGTCATGTCTCTTGAATTTGAGATGAGTCTTGTTGGTGAGCTTAGTTACTTCCTAGGTTTGCAAATTAGGCAAATGCATGATGGGATTTTCATAACCCAAGCCAAATATGCTAAGAACCTAGTGAAGAAGTTTGGTTTAGAGAAAGCCAAACATTGTGATACACCCATGAGTACCACTTTGAAGCTAAGCAAGGATGCTAGTGGTAAAAGTGTGGAACAAACTCTATATCGTGGCATGATAGGTAGCTTGCTTTATTTGACCGCAAGTAGGCCCGATATATCTTTTAGTGTGGGTGTGTGTGCTAGGTACCAAGCGGATCCTAAGGAGTCCCACCTCTCTTGTGTGAAGAGGATCATTCGCTATGTGAATGGGACATCCAACTATGGGATTTGGTACTCTTTTGACACTAATGCTAGTCTAGTTGGCTTTAGTGATGCGGATTGGGCAGGAAATTGTGATGATAGGAAGAGCACATCGGGCGGTTGCTTCTTTCTAGGCAACAACTTGGTGTCTTGGTTTTGCAAGAAGCAAAACTCGATTTCCTTGTCCACGGCCGAGGCCGAGTACATAGCCGCGGGGAGTGGATGCACACAACTCCTATGGATGAAACAAATGCTTGTAGACTACGGATTCAACCAAGGTACTCTCACTCTCTTTTGTGATAACATGAGTGCTATTAATATTTCCAAGAATCCGGTTCAACATTCTAGAACTAAGCATATTGACATCCGCCATCACTTCATTAGAGAGCTTGTTGAAAATAAATGCATAGTACTTGAACATGTAGGTACTAATGATCAACTTGCGGACTTATTTACTAAACCCTTAGATGCTACTCGATTTAAAACTCTTAGTAGATCTATTGGGATATGTCTTGTGGAGTGATGTTCTATGATTGACCCCATATGGGGAACTCAAGCAAAGAGAGCTATTTTGCATTCATGTAACTTGCAAAAAATTTGAAATAACTTATGCCTCTTCTTTTGATTGCTTGAGTAAGCTTGGTTGTACATATGTATATATGCTTTCAAATTCTATAAGTGTGAACCTTGCTTGTCTACAATCCATGTCATATTTATGTTCAAACATGCATTTTTGGACTAGGAGATTTACATAGGAAGTATGATGTGAATGACCTATAGTTATCTCCATGACATGATGTTTCTTAAATAACATGCTTATGCTAAATGAAAAAGCATGAAATTCATACAACATGCTCACATGAAAAGCATGAATTGATGATTGCATATTCTTAAAAATGCAAAACTTGTGTGAAAGCTAATGAGACTCAAAATGAATATCTTGTATCCGTTCAAAGGAATTTACATTCCATGTCTCTCTTTCTTTATTAGTTGAACATGGTTACTATCATACGGATTTCTTATCCGGAAAAATCAAATAGGGTGCAAAGTCGCTCATGCCATGTTTCGCTTATAAAGTTGGATATAGCTCTTAAATTGAAATCAATAATCTCTATATCCTTGCTTTTCCCATGACATTGGTGAAATTGGTTTGAATTCTTATTTGAAACCTTTGTCATTTGCTTTGCCAAATACCATTGTATTTTGGACTTGAATGCTATATGTCTTGTATGCAAAGCATGTTGGATTCACACATTTTCTCAAATAAATCTCCTTGTTTCTCTCAAATTAATTGAAGTGCATAACGTGACTTATATGTATATGCATATCTTGCATGCTTCTATCTCTCGTTGCTATGAGTGACCCGGTTGGGGACTACTCCTTTGCCTATATCATGACAAAAAGGGGGAGTAGGATATTGTAAGGGGAGTTGCAAGCTATTGTGCACTTTGGGGAGATAAAACATTGAGGGGGAGTAACCCTTTGAGGGGGAGCATTGCATTTATCATACATTGCATACATTTGCTAATGTTGTGCCTAAATTCTAAAAATGCAAATGCTTGGTATTATTCTCACATGATTAATCTCACACTTTACTTGAATTGGAATGTTAGAAACTCTTTTCAGGGATTGATTATTCTACAAGAGGATTGAAGACTTCAAGTTGCATTCTCTTATCTCTTTGTAATGTAGAATATCATTGTAATCCCGTAGTTTCTATTTCTTTTGTGAGGATTTAATGTGAGTGATGGTTTTGTCACGAAATAGCCAAAGGGGGAGATTGTAAGGATTCCCGTTGTTTTTAATTGGCTTATTTCGTGATCAAACCATAAATGGGGATACTTTGTAAGGGTAGTTTAAATGTTGTTGTTAGTGCATTAGGCCCTTTGAAGACCTCATTATTGACAAGCACCAAAGGTAATTTCTAAGTGCTTTCTTGTCTTGAAGAGATAGTTGCACACACTCACAACTCATGCATATGTTTAATCTTTGTATGTTGTGTTTCTTTTTGTTGTGCATAAATGATTATTTACATCTCTTCTTGCTTGATTTTATGATTGCATCTTGTGTTGAAAACATCATAGCATTTAGGCTTTTAGGATGCATCTTGTTTGACTTTGCACCCCTTGCATCATTGCATGTGGGATGCAAATTTTGGGGCTGTGCGCTGGTCCACCAGCGCCGGTCGACCAGCGCCGCTCACCGGCGCAAATCGCCCAGTGGCGCGCCGCTGGTCGTGCGCTGGTGTGGACCAGCGCCGGCCACCAGCGCCGATCGCCCAGTATGGCGCCGCTGGACTGGCGCTGGTGGCAGCGCCTGACGTCCAGCGCTCAAGCCAAAATTGGCTTGTGCGCTGGTCCTGCGCTGGTCCACCAGCGCACAGAGTATTTTTCTGGCGAGTTTTCAAAACGACCTCACTTCACTTATGGCCTCTATATATATGCTAACTTGATTTTAGGTCATTTACAAGAGTTCTTATTCATGCTTCATACTTAGGATATTTTTCAAGAGAAGAAAAACACAAAGAACTCATTTTTAATTACTCAAACACAATTTCATGATCATCAATCATCATCTAGCATCATCTTAGATCATGATCATCTAGCATGGAATCTTCATCATACTTTGCTTGGTAAGCTTTTCACTAATATCTTACATATTTTGTGTTTAATTTATCTAGCAAATCTCAATTAATTACTTGATTGTTATTTTGTATGCTCTAGATACAAAATTGAGATTAGTATGATGTATGTTTGAGAAGTTGTATTGTGCTAGCATATTAGGTTTTATACTTGATATTGATTAGCTTAACTATTTGACATGTCATTTAGTTTTGATATCTAGGATTGTTCTTAATTGCATATTAATCATCTTAGATAAGCATATAGGGTTTCCCTTGCTCTATGTTGCATTTTGGATATTTTCATATATTCACTTAGGGTTGTATTCTCTTCAAGAGAAGCTAAGTCTTGTGTGTAGCAATCGGGATTAGGTTGCTTAGATCGCAAGCAAATTGGACTAGGTTCACTCATACCGGGATTAGGTAGGTGTGTGATTACTTCCGGGATTAGGTTGTAATCGTTTGCACATTTAGTGGATTCGAGGTTCGAGTGTGGCTTACTTACATAGCCCGTGGTTTTTCCCGTGAGGGTTTCCACGTAAAAATTCAAGTGTTAATTTAATTTCCGCACCATATTACACTTGCTTGTTTATATTATCTTGAGGGTAATTTCGTAATTTTGACTAACACGAAAAATTGGGTAAAAAGCGTAAAATCTATTCACCCCCCCTCTAGATAGCTTTATACACCTGCTATATTTTTCACGGCTATCTTGGCGACCCCCGTGCTTGTCCCCTTTCAAGGCAAAGTCCTTCAGTTGAAGAAAAACTCCATCTTCCTGTTGCAAGACTTATTTTAACATGCCCCCAACCATCGCCGATGTATACATCATTATTAGCCAAGTGGGAGCATATCTCAGTAGCCGAAAATCGAAAAGGGACACGTTCCCTTCATCGCTTCAACCGTCCGGTAGGAGGAACTTCACGGGCCAAGCCCAAACCGGAAGCAGAGGTCCCCGCCTGATTTGATGGCCTGGCCGATCAGTCGACTCAGATGGGCCAGATGGCCTAGGTTGATCTGAGACACTCGGCTCGCCTACAACCACTGCAGGAGAAGCTGGTCGAGGAGAAGTAGCAGGGAAAGTCTGTTCATTAACCCCCCTCAAAGGAGGCGCCGCTACATTCTCCTCTTCAGCAGCCCCTCAGGTTGGTAGAAGGGGCCTCAGCGACAACTGGCTCCTGAACATCCTCCTCGTCAGAAGAAACAATGAACTGCACCACCCGCGAAGCTCGCTTGGGAGGTCGAGCTGAGTGATCATGCACTCTCAGCGGGACGCTTATTCCTAGCTCTGGGAGCCAGGTCACTCGCAGGATCGAGGAGTCTTAGAACATCCGCTCAAAATAGGGATGTCACTGACCCCCCCTGAAACCCCACCTTCTCTTTACCCTTACGACTAAAGTGGTCGCAGCCGGGTAGTCACAGTAGGAGCACAGTGGGGGTAGTCGCAGCAGCAGCAACAGGAACAGACGCAGCAGCCTCTGCAAGCATAGGGGGTTGTCCTGATTCAACCCCTCCCCCAGCAACGTCGCCAGCATCCTCGCCATCAGAAGGTCCATCACCGTCCAGGCCAGCAATTCCCTCCTTGGCTAAACCACAGCATGCCTTTTGTTGGCAGCCTCGGAATTCTTCACCGCCCGGGCTTGCAAGTCGCAAACGGTGTCAAGTCACACACTGCCAGGAAAATAAACGAAGTGTCAGTCAATAGAACCAAACGAAACAATAAAACAAAGAACGGACAGAAACTTACAGCGAGGAAGCCTGGCATGCAGGCGTATGAAAATCCCCTCATAAATCATTTTTTCCTCATCCAAGAGGAAGGACCTGTCCCTCGAGCTCAAAGGGAGGACAGCAGCCGCGGCGAGGCGAGAGACCTCTCTGTCTAGTAAAACAGGGGTCGCCTTCGACCAGGTTTCAGGCGATGTAAAATGCCTAGGAACCTTCTTCGCCAAGAGATTGCGACGACTGCTGGCAGGCACATCACGGCCCCACTCGCCGCCAACAAAGAACCAGCTATTCTTCCACCTCTTGTTCGAAGTGGGGAAACCCTAGATGAACCCTTTTTTTCTTTTCATCGCCAGATATTTCTACTTGGCCGGGGTTCGCCACGCCCTCAGGGATCCAGTTCTCCACGGGCGAAGAAAGAAGGAAGTACCCACCATTTCCCGCTTGCCTTAGCGTATAAATGGCAGATCTCGCGAAGAGTCGGGGCCCGTAACCTTTCAACTTCCATGAGGCACAGGCACATCAGTATCCTGTAGCTATTTGGGGCGAGCTGTGCCGGTGCAATTTGAGCATCCGCCAAGAACCTGGCAATGAAAGGCTGAAGAGGGAGAGTTACCCCACAACTGAGCATAGCCCCGTAAATGGTGACCGCATTTTCGGGAGGATTCCACACAGCCCGGTCGCCAGGTAACATAAGGGTCACCGAATCTGGAAGGTCGAAACGACTCTTGTATTTGCGAAGCTCATCCTCGCCGACCATATTGACTTCCGTGTCAAAAGAACACGGCGACTCGGTGAAAAATGCAGCACATCCTTCTGATGATCTTCGACGTCAGAATCGACCGTCGTCTGCGCATCTAGCAAGGACTCACGAGAAGCCCTAGGGCACGTCGTTTGCTGCCGCCTGGATTAAAGATCTCGGCATATTGGAGAACCACTGTTGGAAGATAGGGAAGAGGTTAAGAATAAAATTTTCAGAGGACGGAACATAAACAGAAACTGGGACCGAAGAATCCGGACGAAAATTACGAATCAAGGATTCAAACTTGTCTGCAGTACTTTTATCACCAGCTCCATGGCTTGCATCATCCGATTAAAAAGATAAGAACGTAAGGAAGGGTCCATGGGAACTCACCAGAAAGCCCTAGATTCGCAAAATGTGCAGAAAAGATCGGAGATGCGGTGAAGCAAGAAGAGTCGAAATCCGGTGAACCGACCAGCAATAAGAGGCACAGGAAAGGACTGTAGTTAGCTCTCGAAAAAATAAAAAAGACAGAAGCAAGAGATCAAACTGTTCTTTTTTCTGCTCTGATGAACACGATGAAGAAAGCAAGAGAAAGATGAGAAACGATCGGGCCTTAAAAAGAGGGAACTTCGAATTCAAAAAAGAAGCAATCAAGTACAATGATACGTATTTAATGAGAATACGACCACTATTACCAAACCGCAACAGTCACCACCAAATAAATGACATGTGGCATCTTGGGATAACCAATCCGTCAGAACGTCCCTTCACCGTCAAACAAGTGGAAACGCCAGAAGTTATGTGTTTAAATTGAAAGCGTGCACCGAAAGAATCAATTAATAAATACAGCGCGTGGTTAAAAGGAGTTATTGCAAAGTGTGTTGAAATCTCATAAACATAAATAAATACTACTCGCAGAGGCAAACGAAGTGGGAAGGACAAGTCATTCGCCCAGCTCAAAGTATTTATGGGGGTATTGTTGTATGGATAAATTCGCCAAACTGACACGTCATCTAAGGACTAACGAAGATTGCCACGTCATTCATTGACCGGTTTAAAGGAAGAAGTTTGACTAGTCAGAATGATAGAATAGCTTAAACCAGAAGGAAATCAAAGATATGGTCGCCGAAGATAAAAACCCCACTCGCCGAATATAGAAGTGTACTCGCCAAAATGCAATACCCAGAAAATAAAGTACTCGCTGGACCAGCACACTGGACATGAACCGACTCGGCAGAAATACGGAAATAAACCCCAAACTCCAGAAGACCCAGAACAACAAGGAGTCATGGAAAGAAGTAGACCTGGTCCGTGACAAGTCAGGATCCTAGTACGAATCAAAGAGGGAAACCTTTCACCCACACGGCTGAAAACAAAGGGAAACCCTAAGTAAACATGTATAATAGAACCACCTACCTCACGAGGAGGGTTTCAGAAATCTAGAGAGAGAAAGAGAGCGATTGTGAGAGATCTAAGTGTGTAACAAAGCACGAAAACCTAGTATTATTCTTCTGCCTCAGGGCGCCGTGGTTTTTTCCCATTCAAGGTTTTCCACTAAACTTGTCTTTTGCATGTGTGTTTAATTTTCTTGTTTTATATTAAATTGATATAATTGTTGAGTGCGTAGCAATCCAATTTATCACCGTCAACATGTGATATGTTTGACAAGTGGAAAGACGTATTTGCCTTCTAATTAAGTATCTTTTTACAATTTTTCAAAGGTTTGAAAACCCAAAAATGCTCTTAATTAAATAACTCCATTGATGGAGATTGGAGAACACCACCAAGAGGTCCAAACCCAGAAGGCCAAAACCCCACCATCTCCTGAACCAAACCCGGAACACCACCATCTTCAAAATCATCACCTTCACCCCATCTTCAACATCGTCACCTTCATCCCTAACAAACAACAGAATACAAATCAACTAAGATATTTCCAAAACAAATCAACTAAAATCATTAAAAAAAAAATTATAAAAAAAAAAGGGAGCACATCTGCTAGATAAAATCATTCCAAAAACAAGGTTGCAAGCCTAAAATCCAAAAATAATTATACATGGCCAAATCGCCAATCAAACCCACCAGCCAATTCAAAACCCACCTGAAATCCAAAAAAATCTCCAAATCAAACCACCAAATCCAGAAAACAAACCCATCAGCCATTCAAAACCCACTAACCCAGTAAGCAAAAAAATCTTTAACCCCCAAATCTTATCTTCAAAATTAGCACCCACACCACTAATGGCCAAAACCCATAAATCCAACCACCATTGCCGGCAACAACTGCAAATCAAACCACCACCACCACCAAAACAAAACCCTCCACCAGCCAACATCGAAACCAAACCCTAACACATCCACCCCCCCCCCCCCCCCCCCCCCCCCCCCCTTTCCCCCCCACCACCACCCCAATCAGTGTTGCACCACAACCACCAAACCCATCAACCAAATACCCAATGCAAATCAATGTGAACGAGGAAAAAGAGAGAAGAGACTGGTGTGTCGTCATTGAACGATCACCACCAGCGTCGATCGCTTCTTAGTAGAAGAGATCGACGCTCGAATACTCACCAGCGGCCAACTAGATTGGCTCAAATCACCCACGAGAGATTCCAGAAGAGAGATGGGTGGTTTGGTTCAAGAGAGAAATCGAGAGAGATGAGAGGGATCGAGAAAGAATGGTGTGGGTGATGTTTCGACTGGATAGGGTGTGGTGTTTGGTGGTGGTGGTGGCGATGACAACGGTTAGGGTTAGGGTTTGGTGAGTTGTGGTGGGTTGAAGAAGATGAAGGAGATGAAAAAGAAGAAGAAGAAGAAGAAGAAGAAGAAGAGAGAGAGAGAGAGAGTGAGAGAGAGAGAGCGAGAGAGAGAGAGAGAGAGAGAGAATGGAGATTAGGGTTTTGGGGTAAACAATACTTTTAACTGATTTGTAATGGTTGACCGTTAGTTTGACTAACCGTAGGACCAATTTGAGCTATTTTGAATTATATAAGGACCAATTTGATGAAAAATCAATTAGTAAGTAAAAAAGTGATGTTTCCCAATTAGATTGAGACCAAATTGTAAAACCCTTTATAATATCATTAATTAGTGATGGGCTAGATCTAGATTTTGCCAAGCCTAATCCCAGTACAATTATGGAGTTGGTTATACAAAAGAGCCCATAAATGGTCCAAAGTCACAAGAGCCGAGGGCTGGATTCCTTTAGACAAAAATATCCTTCCATTAGTGACACAAGGACATGTGAACTTGATTCTTCGGGTGAAAGAGGGATTTAAGTTCTCTTTCCAACTTGATTCATGTTTTGTGTGCGGGATACACGTCACTTGATTGTAAAAACTGTAATCACAAGACTTCATAATTCATATTTGTTCATTCAAAGCTGACAAAAGACTTGATATACAGTAATGTTTCAATATGGCTACGTGCATATGTCTAACTCACTTATATTGTTCTATGTGACATGCATCTCTCATGTGATTGGTTGTTCATGTCACATGACATGAATTGATTACGATAGATGTATACTTCATACATATTCAATAATTTTTTGGTAAATGATCCAAGATTTCTCACCAGAATTTAATCGTGCATGTTGGAACAGATTGCTTTCATACTTGGCTGCCACAAATTAATGATGCCGTTTCATACAACACGTTTTTGCATGATAATGTTTTTTTTTTAAAAGGCTAACTTTATTCAAGGCATCAAGCCAGGCCACAACACACAACAGAGAACACACACCACCAACCCAAGAGGCATCAACCACACCAGAACACGTTTTTGCATGATAATTAGGGTACGTACTGTATAGAGGCTACTAATATCATCATTTGTTTGTGACGAATAGTCCTGAATGATCATCTATTAATTAAAACATCTCTTTCAAAATAACTGAAAATGTGTCTTATTTATTTATAAGTTGTTAATTAAAGACTAGTTGTTTATAAAGATTATTACAAAAACGCAATTGGTCAGCTCTTTAAACATGTTTATGCTTCCTGCAATATATTGTATCATAAAGCAATGCATCAAACCCCATGAAACACACTGGAGGTACAAAAAACCCAAAACTTTTGGCTGCAGAGACAGAGACTTATCACTTGTGAGAGAGTATAGGGCCGTAGAAAATTGGTAAAATTTATATTTTTAGGTCCCACACGCACAATCAAGTCCAGATAATCATTACATGAACGTATTCTCATTCATGATAAACCTAAGTTGGTGAAAAAAGTCCATTAGTGAACATGCATGCATATATTTGATTCTTGATTACCATTTTAATCTGATGGACCACACTGTTTCCTATGAAAAAAAATACCGGTGATTTTCCTCTGGTCTCTTGAGCCAAAAACACAGAGGATGGTTTGAGCCTGTAAGTGGGTTACACTTACAGTTTCGAATCCCATTCTCTCCGGAAAAATTAGGCTTTTTTAACGTCAAATTAACATTGTAATCAAACCGATTATAAAATAAAAATAAAATAAACCCTCGAAGCTGTTCTTGTAGAGGTCGAGAATGGAGAAATAACAAGATGCCAATATTTTGCATTCGGGTCTTTTTCTTCTTGTTGTTCTTCGCTTCCAATTCTTTGCTGATGTGGCTGGGCACGTCAGCAGCATTTCGCCGTTATGTCTCGACAGGCAGCAATACTATAATGACATGGAAAGGCACGTACATCAGCCATTTGTCATGACGTGCCCAGACAAACACAAGCAATTTTTTCCAAAAAAAACTCATATCTAAATCTACACGTACGACGTCGTTTCTCATGTAGTCTCAGGTGTTTTGACTTTTCGTTTTCGTTTTCTTTCTCGAAGAAAATAAAAAAATGGAGGTTCTGCTAGCTGTGAAGAAAACTAGGCTAACCGCGGCCACGATGGACGACAAAAAAGAAGTGCTTGATGGGGTTGTGATCATTTTCTCCGAAGAAGCAGAGCTTGACAGCCGGTGCTTTCAAGGTCTACCAAAAGCCAATATAGATATATATTCATATCAATGAATCTCTGTAAGGTGCAGCCATTGTTAATTAATGAATCTTTGAATGATGCTGTCAGTCTGTCACTGTGTTAGTATTTAACAAAAAAAAAAAAAAAAAATCAAACTTTTGTTTTTCGTATTGTCAAAGTATCATTTTCCCAGTTATAAACCAAATCTTGTTGAGAAAAAAAATTCTTGAGGGAAATATAGATACCGTTAGTTTTAATAAAAAAAAAAATCAAGCTTTTGTTTTTTAACTGCTAAAGTATTGTTTTTTTCAGCTAGAAACCAAATCTTGTTAATTGAGAAAAAAAAAAAAAAAAAATCTTAAGAACGGAGATATTGATAAAAAATAAAATCAAGTTTTTTGGTTTTTTTTGCTTCAAAAAATTCTTGAGACTAGATACTACCCGCGTTTGATAAAAAAACAATCAAGCTTTTATATATATATATCCTTGATTTTTGCCTTGTTTCGTTGTAGTTTTACCCAAAAACAAAAACAAAATCTATTTAATAACAATTGCATGCACATTGTAGCCTTGAAAATCATATGCTTTTGTTTCTCTTTTTTCCTCAAGTATAAATAGCTTTTTTAAGTATAGTATTTTTGTGAACATAATAATAATGTAATTGATATTTAACATTTGATTTACGGATTCTACCGGTCCCAAAATATCCAAGTGAAAATGTGAAATCCAGCCCTTTTATATATTACTGTAACTTGATAATAGTCTCTACATATATAACCCAATATAATTTAGAGTACTATTTAGATTTATTCTCGATGTGTCAATTCATTCTGCAATAAGAAAATGTAAATATGGAAATTAAAGACCTCTAAAATATCTAACCTGGCTATTATTCATTTTTTTTCAAAAACAAACATTTCTCTAACTCAGATGAACATTTGACTAATTGATTAAGTGATTATAAAGGTATTCTAGCTTCATCAAACAATCAATTGCATGCATGTCAACATCGATATTAATTTGTTTTTTCTTTGAATGGTCTTCATAGAAATTTACATGAATCGATTAAACAGACTAGCTATCACAAGTTTTCCTCTATCACACATACACACTACTACACCAAAATATATCGTTAACAACAAGGGTCCAAGTTAAATAGATTCAATAACGTCCTTAGGGATAGTTTAGTATTGTTGTAACTTTTATAATAATCACTATTAGCTGTGCTGAAGGAATAATCAGTAGATGTTTGGTTAATTGTATTTTTAAAACTATTATATATTTCAAAAGCAGTATACATATGTTTAGTAATTTTATTGCAAAAAGTGATGAGATTAGTTACAATGACTAAAATATACATGATTTTAGGACTCTATTTCATTTTTTTTTTTCATTAATTATATATATTTAATCAATATTTAATTAGAATATTTAAATTAGGAAAAACAAAATCCATAAGAACAATTAAATATTTTAAAAAGATTTTATAAATCAAATCAATATTTAAATATAATATTTAATTTTGAGATGAAATAAGGTATATAAATGATTTTAACTTTATTTCATAAAGATAATAATGATATTTTAAAAGATTCATTAAATACTAAAATAGATTATTCTATAATCACCTTCAAAAAGTAACATTTCACATACTTCTCAAAATCACTATCAAAATTTGTCAGATTATTAATTAAACACTTTTGAAAGTTTTACCAAACATCATTTTATGCCAAAATTATAAAATAATCTGATTTTAACTTTTCAAAAGCAATACCAAATTACAAGTTGTTATTATCAAATTGAGTGGTTTAATAACCTTATGTGCAAGATGAAAGTTGTGGAATATAACATCCAAAGCCCAAATTTATAAGCCCAACTTCCAAATTTAAATCTCAATTTTAAAAAGCCCACCACACAAGAATAGTTCTAATAATAAAAAGAAATTTCGAGTTAATTTATTTAAAATCTCACGGTTTTAATTTCATATTTTTGTGGTTTTGGATTTGAGTTCTGATCCAATTAGTTGCGAATTCATATCGTATTAATTTAAGTTTCTTCTAAGTCACAATTCAACTACAGTTTCATTTTACTTTGATGATTGATAGGCATTTTGTAGTTTGTTTGTTTTGTTGTTCTCTGTTTTGGATCTTGTGCTGATTTATTTCTAAAAAATTTTATGGGGATCAAAGTCAAGAGAAAAGCATCGCTTCACTGAGACTACAAAGGCAACTATCTCGACATGCCTTCGTGCCATATTTGATGAAGATGTTGCAAAAACAAGGTCAGCTAACTTCTTCTGCAAAAAATAAATAAATAAATAATAAAAAAAATAAAAAAAATTGTATGTTTGATTAGTGCAATTGATTGTCTATTTTGATTTTGGTTGATAATTTTTTGAGTGTTGTGATCTAGCTGGTTGAAATGTTTTGTCATTGTTGATTTTGTTATTGATATATCTAGTGTTTGCCTGTTTAATCGTGAGAAATTTGATTGTTAGATCTAACAAATGATGCATGCAACCTGTTAAAAACGTTGATTTCTTTTACATAAGCTCGATCACGAGCTTTGAATGATTAAAGTGAAGTGTCAGTTTTCGATTGTGTTGCATTAAAGTTTCTTGTTTTTCGGCTCTAAAAATGTTAAAATTGTTGTAAATTAAAATTAAAATAACAAATAACATAATATGGTATAAACAAGATAATAAGTGCATGACATAAATAAATAAGAATAGAAATGAGATGGAGAAGTAAAATAAAATAAGGGAGACGTCAGATGAGAAAAGAGAGAAAACGTGAGAGAGAGAGAACATGTAATGTTTTTATTGATATTGAAAGAGTAGCAGCACGTTTTTTACAAGAGAGAGCATATATATATAGTGAACAAAGTAAGCTCTTGAGTGGTGGTGGGAAGGCAACGTGTGTGAGCAAGCTTGAGCAAGAAGAAATATCTTGAGTGGTGGTGGGAAAGCCACGTGTATTATAACACTCCCCCTTGGATTTTCCACCACTTGTATTGTATTTAATTTTCTAAGAAAAACCCAGTGGGATAAAAAATCTCAGAAAAATATATACAAAGATCTTCTAGATCTTGTGGTGTTGGACGTCCTCATAACTGTTTCATTAAAACCTTGTCAGGAAAACCCAGTGGGACAAAACCTGATCGAGGGGAAAAAGAGTACAGTGCATATAAGTCCAAAATTAATGTTTTCTTCAGAGCTTTGCTCATATTTATACTTGGATTTCCACTATTTGTATTTTAATTTGCTAGGAAAACCCCAGTGGGACAAAACCTTAGCAAAAGTATATACAATGATCTTCTGGATCAAGTGGTGTGGATGTGTTCAGAACTGCCTCATTAAAACCTTTCCGGTAAAACCCAGTGGGACAAAATCCGATAAAAGGAAAAAGAGTACAGTACACATATGTCCATTCAAAATTTTGCTCCCCCTGATTGAACGCTCCCCCTGAACAAAACTTCAACATCAATCCTGTAATTTACAAAGCCGACGCATGCCAATTCCATATACCAGTTTCTCAAAAGTTGATGTAGGCAATGTCTTGGTAAATAGATCTGCAAGATTATCTGTAGACCGTATTTGTTTAACATCAATCTGTCGACTCTGTTGAAGTTCATGAGTATAGAACAATTTAGGAGAAATATGTTTGGTTCTATCTCCTTTGATATAGCTCCCTCTAATTTAAGCGATACATGCCGCATTATCTTCAAATATTGGTGTTGGCATCTCTGTAGATAATGAAAATCCACATGTATTTTGAATATGATAAATAACTTACCTTAGCCACACACATTCTCGGCTTGTTTCATGAAGTGCAAATATCTCAAAATGATTAGAGGATGTAGCAACAAGAGTTTGCTTTGTGAAGCGCCAAGAGATTGCTGTGCCATTATATGTAAAAACATATCCCGTTTGTGAACGGGCTTTATGGGGATCAGATAAATACCCGACATCAGCATAACCAATTAAACCTGAAAAGTTGTTGGATTTTGAATAATATAATCCTAAATTTTTCATTCCACGAAGATAACGAAAAAGATGTTTAATCCCATTCCAATGTCTCCGAGTTGGTGCTGAACTGAATCTAGCAAGCAAATTTACTGAAAATGCGATATTTGGTCTAGTACATTGAGCCAGATATAATAAAGCACCGACTGCTTTAAGATATGGTACTTCAAGACCAAGTATATATTCATCATCTTCTGTTGGTTGGAATGGATCTTTATTATAATCAATAGTTCTAATAAGCACATGAGTATTTAATATGATTATTATATCCTTATCTTATCGGATATTCACTGAGATGGTTATACCACATCCGTCCAGATTGTTTTTAATCCATATAAGTATTTTTGTAGATTCATTAAATACAGATTACGAGATCTCGATTTATATGCTTCTAGCATTTTAAATCCTTCAGGGATTATAAATATCTGCTTTAAGTGAACCATATAAATTATTACTACGTTTAGAAGACGTATTTCAAGCCTTTTAAATGCAGCCAAACTTATCAAAAATTCGAAACATAATCGTATTCCTCACTATTGAATACCAAGTTTCTGTGAAAAACCTTGTACTACGAGTCGTGCCTCATATCTTACGATCTCGTTTTTCTCATTACGTTTCCGTATAAAGACCTTTTAGTATCCAACGAGTTTGACATCTTCAGGTGTCTGGAGAACTATTGGTCTAAATACTTTATGTTTGGCTTATGAAGTCAATTCTTCTTGAATTTCTTCTTTTCATTTAGGCCAATCATGCCTTTGTCTACAATCATCAATACTATGAGTTTCATAATCATCATTTCAGTAGCTACTGTATTTGAAAATGTATCACTGATGATTGTTTCTTCACTATTCCACATTTCTCATGTATGATTTATAGAAATTTATTAATTCTTATATTATTGTATCTATGTAGAGATTTCTTCCATTTCAATTGATTTAGTCATTTCATATATTCGTGTCTCTTTAGATATATCAGACTCTTATTGAGTTGATTTAGATAAAGTAGATTTATTTATAACTCGAGCTTTGTTTACATTAGAATCCTGATAACAATACCTTTCAAAGGTTCATAAGCTTATGATATTCATCAGATGATTTATTTGTTGCATTTTACTCAGATCATTCTTCAGGAACAATCACCCGGCCGGGGTTTATGAGATAGCAACTTATAAAATTTTGTCACCTCTAATATATCAAGTAACCGATTAATAATTATCTGATGATCAATTATCTTTCGTATTTGAGTGATACGAAGACTAAAATGAGACACTTTATTATATATAGAGAGAATTGAATTGGTATCTCTATTTTGTATAAGAGTAACTTTTCATTTACTCCTCTCTTATGGAGAAAATTCCCTTTCTTATAATGATATGAAAATTAATCAATATAATAATACGCAGGTCGTGTGCAAAAAGATAAACTATTAGAAGCATAGATGATATGATAAAAGATTAATCAAAATCATCATAAATCTTAGAATGGTAGAGAAATCTTATCTTAGATCATGTCAGCTATGCAATAACGACATACATCAAATATCTTAAAAATGAGCATGTCTATAACCAATTACAAATTGTAATGGAAAATAATGATGATAAGTAGTGGGCCAGAGATCAATAGAATGTCTCCATATAGAAATTGGTAATTGTATTGAAATAATAAAGTTCTCGCAATTACCTGGAGATACTTGATAAGTGACTTTGCTAATCCATTCTGAGTATGAACATGTGGAACTGGATGTTCAATATTAATCCCAACCGATTTGCAATATTCATCAAATGTCTTGAAAGTAAATTCATTAGCATTATCAAGGCGTATTGACTTAATCGGATGATCGGGAAAATGTGCCCGAAGCTTGATAATATGTGCAAGTAATCTTTCAAAAACAACATTATGTGTTGATAATAAGCAAATGTGTGACCATCTGATGGATGCATCAACTAGGACCATAAAATAGCGGAACGGCCCACTTGGTGGATGAATAAGTCCACATATGTCCCCTTGAATCCTTTGTAGGAATGACGGGGATTCAAAGCCAACCTTAGAATATGATGGTTTTATTACTGATTTCCCTTGTGAACATGTAGTACATAAATTTTCATGGGATAAAAGAATCTTCTGGTTCTTTAATGGATGTCTATGAGAATTTTCAATGATTCTACACATCATTGTAGATCCCGGGTGACCAAGACGGTTATGCCAAAGCATAAATATTTTTGGATCTGAGAACTTCTGGTTCATAACTGCATAAACTTCTACATCTCTTATAAGAATGTAATATAATCTAGATGATAAAGCACACAGCCTTTCCATAATAAGTTTCTAGCATGAATCATGAGAAGTAATGCACAGATACTCAATATTCTCATCATTTATAGTTTCTATGTGATAGCCATATTTTAGTATTGTTTGGCAACAATATCATGGCTCTACCGAAGCCTTCTATCATATCTGCTGGACCTGATATTGTATTAATATTTGCCTTAAGCAAGGTTAAATTCAGAAAGTATTTCTGATTCCTCAGAATCGTATGTGTCATTGCACTATTGGCTAGACATATATCTCTTGTAACTTGCTTTTCAATATCACCTAATTTACCGTTTAAAGACATATCTATTCACAATGAAAAATAAAGTGCATATCAGACAAATTGATCAAAAGTGTAAACATATAGATATGAAAATATATCACTTTATAAAACAAAATCATGAATCATATTGATTTTTCGAACTTCCGATTCGACCATGAACTGCAGGTTCATAAAATTCAGAAAACTTTAGGTTCTAAATAGAAATTACAAATTGATTTTCTAGATGAAAGAATCGTAACTTGATCCAATTCAGAATTTCTGGTTCTAATAAACTTTGATATAAAAGTTTTAATATCACAATTTAAATTGAATTCAGAGCTTCAATTCTGATTAGAACTTCATGTTCAAAACTTAAGAACTTCAAGTTCATATTCAATATTTCGCATTCAAAATTAGAACTTCAAGTTCTATATAGAATTTGAATTTTGGAATTTTTAGGTCCCAAGTATGACATTCATGTACATAGTAATGAATCCAAAACTCCATATTTTTACTGAAATTTAAAATTTAGAACTTCAGATTCTGATCGGTTTGTAAAACCGCGCCAACTTAAATATTATAATGATAAATCCAGAAACTTCAGATTCTGGTTAGTTGGTCAAGTCGAGCTTGGTTTAAATTCCAGAAACTTAATGATTGACCTAGTTAGGCTCAACATATAATTTATACAAATCCAGAAACTTCAGGTTCTGGTTAGTTGGCATACTCAGATACATAAATTGCATAAAATTAAATAGATGCGTAAAATTAAAATAACAAATAATATAACAAAAATAAGATGAAGAAGAACGAGAGAATAATAGTATGAGATAAAGTGATAAGGGGAGAAAATTTACTATTTGCTTTTATTGATGATTTTGGATTACATTCTAACCACACAATTTCAGCTGTGTAGTGATTTTAAATAAAGCAGAATTGTACTCAGAGACTGATCTAAAGTCTTGAAAATGTAAATGCTGCCACTGATATCTGGCATTTGGTAATGCAACATCATGTTGGTTATCAAAATTGTCTTTTAGTTCTTGCCATAGAACTTCTGGTTCTGTAACAGTTAGATATTGAGCTTTTAGATCCTCATGCAGATGGTGACGGATAATAACCATGGCAGTAGATTCGTCTTGTTCATATGCCTCGGCCCCATTTTCAATAGTGTAATACAAGCCTTCTGATTTTAGGAGTAATCTGGCATCAATAACCCAGGACATGTAATTGTCCCCATACACTTCTAGTGCAGCAAATTTCAAACTTGCAAGCCTTGGCATTATTACAGTTTATAGTTATCTGAAAATCACAATCGGAGTCAAAACTTCTGGTCTGACAAAAATTCAAGAAATCCAAGGAATTTAAACCTTCAAATATATAAAAGAATATTTGTAAGTAAATAAATTCAGAAGCTTCAGGTTCCGGTAATGATAAATAAATCCATAAACTTCAGGTTCTGGATGGGTGACCAAACTGTTTAAATAAAAATTGCAAAATAAAATGCGTAATAATAAATGCAAAAAAAGTAAATCTAGACAATTTCATAAATTACGGATAAATAAATAAATACAGATAAATAAAGTGCATAATAAATAAATCCAGAACTGCAGGTTCTGGTAGGTTGGCCTAGCCAATCTCATAACAGCGTATAAATAAATAAATGCGAGAAAATAAATCGCGTAAAAGTAAATAAAATACGAGAAAGTAAATTGCGTAAAAATAAAATACGGGAAAGTAAATTCAGAACTGCAGATCCTGGTATTAATATATAAAGTCTAGAAGCTTCAGATTCTAGTAATAATAAATTCAGAACTTCAAGTTCTAGTAATAGATCTAGGAACTTCAGGTTCCAGTGGTAATAAATTCATAAGCTTCAGGCTTCAGTAATAATAAATTCAGAACTTCAGGTTCCGGAAATAACAGCATCGTGCTGATAACGTGTTGTAAATAAAAATTAAAATAACAAATAACATAATATGGTAGAAACAAGATAATAAGTGCATGACATAAATAAATAAGAATAGAAATGAGATGAAGAAGTAAAATAAAATGAGGGAGACATCAGATGAGAGAAGAGAGAAAACGTGAGAGAGAGAACATGTAATGTTTTTATTGATATTGAAAGAGTAGCAGCACGTTTTTTACAAGAGAGAACACACACACACATATATATATATATATATATATATATATATATATATAGAGGAAATAGGGGTTAATAGTCAAAAATTATGGTCTCACACTGTTTTTGTCCAGCATTATGGTTTTTATTGTTTTTGTCAACAATGTGGCTGTGAAGACAAAATTGCCCTTATTTTTTTTTTTCAAAACCCCTTCTCTCTCCTTTCTCTCTCATTTTCACCAGATCCCTTTTTATTTTTTCCTTTCTCTCTCTCCTTTTCTCTCTCACTCGTTCTTCCTCTCTTCTCTTGTTCTTGTTCTTCATTTTTGTCACGCCTTCTTCTTCTTCTTCAACACTCACGTCCGATCTTCAACACTTCTTCTTCTTCTTCCTCTCTTCTCTTTATCTTTCTCTTTTTTTTCCAGATTTAAAAAAAAAAAAAAAAAAAATTTCAGATCGGACGACCGACGTCCGATCGTCGGTCGTTCGATCTTCCCTCCTTCTTCTTCTCTCTCTCTCTCTCCTCTCTTCTCTTTCTCTTTCACGTTTTTTCCAGATTTTTTTTGAAAAATTTCAGTTTTTTTATTTATTTTGAAATTATTTTCAGATTTTGTTTAAAATTATTTTCAGTTTTTTTTTTTTGTTGAAAATTTTTCAGATTTAATGTGATTGTGGTTCTGAATGTAGTTGTGGTTCTAAACAAAAATTTTCAGATTTGAATTAAAAATTTTCAGTTTTTTTTTTTGAAAAATTTCCATATTTAAAAAATGTATGGATTTGAGTGTTAGTTGTTGATTTTAATGGTGGTTGTTGTTGTGCTTGAGTTTAAGTATTGTTTGTTAAAAAAAAAAATCAGATTTTGTTTTGTGTAAAAAAATTTCCAGATTTTTAAAAAAAAATGTAAGGGGTTTTTTTTTTTTTTTTTGAAAAAATTCCAGATTTTGAACACAATTAAATTCCAGATTTTTTTAAATTTTTTTTCCAGATTTTCGTGTTGAAGTTGAAGAGTCCAGATTTTCCAGATTTTAATTTTTTTTTTCCAGACTAGTGTGTTTAATTGTGTTATTGGTGTGTTTAATTGGGTTGGAAAATGTGTGTGTTTAATTGGTTATGTCTGGTGTGTGTAATTGTTTATTATTGGTGTGTTTAATTGGATGTTAATGGTGTGTTTAATTGGTTAATATTAGTGTGTTTAAATGGTTTGAACTGGTGTGTGTAAATCAATTAAACACACCAGGGCAACCCAATTAAACACACCAAAGCAAATCAATTAAACACATCAATGAAACTCAATTAAACACACCGGGGAACCCAATTAAACACACCAATGCTGACCAATTAAACACACCGAGGTACCCAATTAAACACACCAAGATTGACCAATTAAACACACCATGTATAAACCAATTAAACACACCAGTTATAAATTAATTAAACACACTGGACTAATTAAACACACCAGGGCAACCTCATTAAACACACCAATTAAACACACCGGACTAATTAAACACACCAGGCCAAACATATTAAACACACCAGGACTAATTAAACACACCAATTAAACACACTGGACTAATTAAACACACCAGGCCAAACATATTAAACACACCGGACTAATTAAACACACCGGACTAATTAAACACACCAGACCAAACATATTAAACACACCAAGCCAAACCAATTAAACACACCATGCCAAACCAATTAAACACACCGGTGCAAACCAATTAAACACCCTAGGCCTTGATGTGTTTAATTGATGGCATGGTGTGTTTAATTGTTTTTGCCCTGGTGTGTTTAATTGTTTTTGTCTGGTGTGTTTAATTGGTGGCCTGGTGTGTTTAATTGGTCCGGTGTGTTTAATTCATTTTGCTTGGTGTGTTTAATTCATTTTGTCTGGTGTGTTTAATTCGTTTGCCTGGTGTGTTTAAACAAAATAAAATCTGAAAAGTTTGTTTGAAAAAGATCAAATCCGAAAAATCTCAATTTTTTTTCAACAAAACCTAAACCCAAAACCCAAACATAACTCCCATAATTCATAAAACAAACCACAACCCAAATTTAAATACAACCACAAATCTGAAATTTTTTTAAGCACAATCACAACCACAACCACAACAACAACCACAAACACAACTCAAATCCAAACATTTTTTAATTTGGAAATTTTTCGACAAAAAAAAAAACTGAAATTTTTTTTAAAATCTGGAAAAAAAAAAGAGAGAGAAAGAGGAGAAGAAGAAGAAGAAGAAGGTGTGAAAGAAGAAGGAAAGAGGAGGAGAGAGGAGGAGAGAGAGAGAAGAAGGAGAGAAAGAAGGAGGCGTGAAAGAGAAGAAGAAGATGAACGTGTGAGAGAAGGAGAGAGAGAGAGAGAGAAAGAAAAAAAAGATTCTGTGGAAAGGAGAGAGAAGAAAAAGAAAAAAAAAATTATGAATAAGGGCAATCTTGTCCAAAAAGTGGATATGTTGACAAAAACAATACAAATGATAATTGTGGACAAAAACAATAAGTCCCCATAATTTTTGACTAGTTTTAAAGTTCTCTCTCTCTATATATATATATATAGTGAACAAAGTAAGCTTTTGAGTGGTGGTGGGAAGGCCCCGTGTGTGAGCAAGATTGAGCAAGAAGAAATATCTTGAGTTGTGGTGGGAAAGCCACGTGTATTATAACAAAAATGAATTTCAATGTTGTATCTTGCAATTATTAGATATGTTGCGATCTTTACATCAACTAGATATCTTATCTTTGAAAATCTGATAGAAGATGTAAACCAATGGATATTGAGGTTTATACACTCTTGTTTCAACAATTGACCAATCGTTGAAGAGTTTTACGGTGTTGAAATTGTGATACAAATTAACCAAACAGATGGTCAATAGAGTAATTCTAGAAAAAGTGGGACAATTATAACGGTCATTTTCATACAAATTGACCAAATGGATGGCCACTAGAGTAATTCTGAAAAGAAAAAAAAAATGATTATAATGGTTATTTTGATACCAAGTGAACAAATTGATGGTCACTAGAGTAGTTGTAGAAAAACTTAATGATATTATAATGGAATGTCCATTAGTGTAACAATGTTCGTAAAAAATGGTCATTTTAAAACAAATTCCCCATCCAATGGCAATTTTAATAATGGTGACTCAAATTGATGGCCACCAAAGTAATTATCCCTAAAAAGAATATAATTACATGATTACACGAATATGATCTAATAACTAGCAATGCAACCATGAAAATTCAACTTAGATAAATACACTAATATAGGAAATATATAGCTGCATGGGAAAAAAAAATAATAATAATAATAAAAAATAAAATAAAATAAAATAAAATAAATCCCACTTTGTAAGTAATTTGAACGTTAGCTCTTAATCCTACTAACATAGGTTATGCTTACGAAAGATTTTTTTTTCTTTCTCTGATAAATTCCTTTTAATAATTTAAACTTGTGTCCTTTAAGACCTTTGTCCTTACAAGTTACAACAAAACATTTTATGGAAAATATGAATATATTAAATTATGAATAATGTTTTTATATATTATTTAGTTGATTAATTATTTATTATTTTATGTTTTATCATTTATCATTTTTAAAACATTAATATACCAAATATTATATCATTTTTTATTTCTATTTTTAATTTTTTTTATAATAATATACTACAATAAAATTAGGTTATGCACCAATCACCATATAACTCAGTACAATCTAATACAATATATATATATATATATATATATATTGAAAGAAATCTAATATGGTATATAACAAACACAGGATGTGCAATAGTGTAATCCAATCCAATTCAACGTAGATCAATTGAAGGGTTCAAAAATTTTTTGTCACTATTTCAGCCTGTTTTTGTAAGAATATCACTGGTTTACTAATTTAAGTTTAAAAGGCACCTATTTAGGTGATCAGACAAAAATACCCTCATTTTTGTCTGTTTGTGTCTTTTCAAACGTGAAGAGAAAAAAGTTGAGAGAGCGAGAACAGTGGAGAGAGAAAGTATCGTTGCAAGAAATCCGACTGTAAATCTCACGGCGACACCCTTGTTCGAGCTTAGGTTTGATTTGATTTGTGGTTGATTATGTTTGTATGATGAGGTTAGGTTAGGGTTTTAGTTTCAGAAAAGAGTTGTTTTGAGGACGATAAATTTCTGGGTTTCCATGACTTTTGTTCAGTGTGTCGTGACTTTTGATAAGTGTCCCGTGACTTTTGTACAGTGTTCCGTGACTTTTGATAAGTGTCTCGTGACTTTTGTACAGTGTTCCGTGACTTTTAATAAGTGTCCCGTGACTTTTGTACAGTGTCCCGTGACTTTTGACTTTTGACTTTTGACTTTTGTTCAGTGTGTCGTGACTTTTGATAAGTGTCCCGTGACTTTTGTACAGTGTCTCGTGACTTTTGATAAGTGTCTCGTGACTTTTGTACAGTGTTCCGTGACTTTTGATAAGTGTCCCGTGACTTTTGTACAGTGTCCCGTGACTTTTGACTTTTGACTTTTGTTCAGTGTCTCGTGACTTTTGATAAGTGTCCCGTGACTTTTGTACAGTGTCTCGTGACTTTTGTACAGTGTTCCGTGACTTTTGATAAGTGTCTCGTGACTTTTTTACAGTGTTCCGTGACTTTTGATAAGTGTCCCGTGACTTTTGTACAGTGTTCCGTGACTTTTAATAAGTGTCCCGTGACTTTTGTACAGTATCCCATGACTTTTGACTTTTGACTTTTGATAAGTGTCTTGTGATTGTTATATAGTGTCCCGTGACTTTTGATAAGTGTCTCGTGACTTTTGTACAATGTTCCGTGACTTTTATACAGTGTTCCGTGACTTTTGATAAGTGTCTCGTGACTTTTGTTCAGTGTCTCGTGACTTTTGATAAGTGTCCCGTGACTTTTGTACAGTGTTCCGTGACTTTTGATAAGTGTCCCGTGACTTTTAATACACATCCCGTGACTTTTAACTACTGTTCCTGTGACTTTTAATACACATCTCATGACTTTTCATACATCTCCCATGACTTTTACTACTATTCCCGTGACTTTTACTACACCTCTCATGACTTTTCATACACTGGTCCAGCATTTTTGTTCGAGCCTTTTCTCAAAGCCTTTTCAATTAGATTCAAAATTCACACAATTAGCTTAAGGTTTATGAAAGACTCTGAGAACAAATGAAAAGGAACCCAGCTTAAGGTTTTAAACTGAAAAAAAAAAGCTCTGGGGGCGCTGCCCCCTGCACCCCCGCGAGCTGACCGGGCAGCTCGACCACCGCGAGCTCAGCGGGGAGCTCGACCCCCGAATGCGTCTACGTAGCGCCACAAAACTAATTATCCAATGAAATTGCATTGATAATGTTATGGTGTTCAACCTCCATTGGAGGTCTGTTATAAAAGAAGGTGAAAGAATAAAATATCAGAAAACTTTAAAGTAAGAAAGAGAATGTGTAAAGTAGGGGCAATTTTGGTAGTTCACCATAATATGTGCCTTTTAAACTTAACTTATTAAAGCAGTGACTTTGTCACCAAATCAGTTCAAAAAGGTGACATTTTCCACCATTTCCACATCAATTGAATACAATACAATGTAACAAATGTGCCCTAGGAGGGATTAATAATGATTGTCACATACATATTATAATCAATACTAACAAACGAGATGAGGTTGGTCTAGTGATAAACCCTTCACACTTATACCACGAGGTTGTGGGTTCAAGTCCTCACCCGTCCCAAAAAACCCAGAATTAATATAATATTTCAAAAATAATAATAATAATTAATACTAACAACACGAGTGTTAGATGGACGAGCTAGGGGTTTAGTCAAATGACTCCCAAGTCAGCGGTTCGAATCCTACCAATAGCAAAAAGCTTCAAAAAAAATTCCTGATTTAGATAGATAGATAGACATATATTGACCAAAAAAAAAATGTCAAACAAAGTCACATTAACCAGTAAACACTAAATAGCACTTACTAAATATTCAAGGCATGACATATCTTCTCTCACCCAAAGACCTGAGTGTACATATCTTCGGTTCAAATTCCGCATACATTCAAATGTATCATGCACAAACGTGCCTAAACTTTGCGCCCATAAACTAATAAAACTACATAGTTAGAAACTTAGAACACATGTAGTATAGACCTTACACTTGAGGTCTAGCACACTATTCAGGGCTTCGATTTTCTACATTCAAATGATACGTAATATTTATACTGGATAGTTTTTTTTTTTTTTTCCTACGTATAATAAAATTACATAATCAATGATGCACTAATATGATATAATAAAGTATGTATACGAAATAATTATATATGGTATGTAGGCTATTAATATATATATATATATATATAATGTACACGTATTATCTCATTATAGATGAAATTTACAAAAAGATGTGAAATGAAAAAAATTCTTACATAAACTAGTTTGCATCCCGCCCGATGTGCGGACATTGTAAAATATAACATACTTGTCACTCATATCAACCTTTTCAACCCGGATTGTTACAGTTTTTGATATTTTCATTTCCAATTTATAGTACAAATTGATTGATTTTGTGAGAGTGGAAGGAAAAAAATAAAATAAAACAACTCTTCTTTTAATAAAGTACTGCTGATATAATATTACAAATTGACTATAAACTTCAATAGATGAACACTTAATGAGATGATATACTTGGAAGATCAAATGATAAAACCCCATCACCAATTATAATGCAAAAGCCTACTATTTTTTTTACACTTGAGATATTCAAAAATGGTTCTCATCACATGTTCAATTCAAATGCTAACTACAATTATTTCTTCTAAGATATGAAGTGCCTCTTGCGTCTTGAAGATGAATATGATAAACTTGGTGCTTCATGAGCAAATAAGTGATTCCGTTATATAATAAAACTAACCAAATATGATTAATTAATTAATTATTAATCAATTTATTTTAAAACATTAAAACGGATATGAAGTTGTGGTGTGCAAGCAGATAAGTTACATATTGTGTATTTTACACCTTAAACATGGGTCGTTAGCATCCAACTGAACTAAGATGTAATTTTTTCTTAATTCAATAATATATATATATATATATATATATATTTTTGAAGTATTAATTCAAACATATTATGATGCAAAAAAATATCATCAAAAATTTCAATTTTTTCCCCAAAAAAAGGGTTATTTGCTGGGAAGTAATCACATCATAGTTTTGTTTCTTTTATTAAATTGTACTTCTTAGTTTGAATGCAGCCCTTGCTTATAGAACTGGTTTATTTCCTTTCTTTCTCTTCTTCTTTTCTCTATTGTTTATTTTATAGAAAATTAAAATCGTTAAATCAATATTTTCAAAAAAATAAATAATGGTTAATCAATATATATATATATATATATATCATGCATAAGTTTATAGAGTCCACACTATTTAGATTTCTAATAATATTGTAGCTCCTATACACCAGATTATTAATTTCTAAAACAATTGGTAGGGGAATGAATTATCTTTATGAGCACAAACCCCACATCAGATAAATACTGAGGATCATATAAACAAAAAAAAACTGTTTAGTTTAAATTGAAGATGAACAATGTTTACCAAACATATATAACTCACTATTTATCAAATGTATTCAACAAAATTCATTATGAACTCAAAGCTGTTCATCAAACAATAAATTAATCTAATAAATAAAATAATTTACTACTAATAAGTTACATTGAAGTGTTGAAGAAAAGAGATAAACTTACGGGGAGTTCAAAATGACCACCTTCTTGTCCTGAAATACATATTACAAAAAACCAACAAAAGAAAAATTAATGAATATGCAAAACATGTGACTAATTGAGCTATTATTTGAGAAACAGTAATAAAAAATAACAAAAATAAAAAAGAATTGACAAATAGATGATAAGAAATGTGAGATTTTAAGTGGTTTTTATAGAGAAAATTGAGGAAGAGGAAAGAGCTTTAGAGTAAGATTGTTGATTTAAAAGAGAATATGATGGGTCTTTGGTGTTCTATTATTGATCATAATAATACCATTAAGAGAGTGTATATAATGATGATAATATTATATAAACAGAAGGAATGCTAAAAGAATATAACAATTAAATATTATTAAATATATTTTTTAATAATATATTAAGAATATGAAAAATTAAATATTTATTATGTCATATTATCTTTAAAAACAATTGAACTTTTTTTTTTTTTTTTGACTGCTCCAATGAGCTACAAACAGAGAAGACAACAGCCCCAGAATCGGGGAGGAAACAAAGAAAGGAAACAACAGCCGAAATCAGCAACTTTGCCTACGCCAAATAAGATCCTTTCCCCTAGAAAGAGCCTGACGGGCAAGCGCGAGGGCAGCCTTGTTCGAACCCTTCTTACCAATAGAGATATTGGGCAGACCCAGATCATTCATAAAAGTGAGAATGTCACTCACAATATTGCCAAAGCTAGAGAGAGCATGGGTCTGAAGATTGATCATATTCACCACCATGGAGGCATCAGACTCAACACAGAAGGGAGAGAAGCCGCAAGACTTCCCGAACTGGATGCCTTTGAGAATGGCCACCGCATTGGCAGACAAAAAATCCAAACCAATGCCCGAAAAGAGACTGCAAGAAGACAGCACAATACCTTCAGGATTCCTAATTAAAATGCCCAAACCAGTTCTCCTGTTCACAATATCAGAGACAGCTCTGCAGTTGATTTTGAACGAACCCAAAATAGGAGGGCACCAAGAGAAGACCAAGGAAGCAGAGGCCCCCGAGGGAGGGGAATTGATATCAGCTCTACGATTGGAGTCTAACAAAAAGGACTTACTCCAACCAATGGAAAAATGAGAATCAGGTCTCTTGGAACTATAAATCAAGGAGTTCCTTGTGAACCAAGACCTCCACACAATAGTGCAAAGTAAGCAAAAATCCTTACAGCTCAACTTCTTAAAATTGACATGAATAAAGTCCATGAAGGAAGTAGAATTGGTACACCCGTTAACACCCGTTAACATTAAGTGAATATTGGGAAATTAATATAAATAGAAGGAATGCTAAAAGAATATAACAATTAAATATTATTAAATATTTTTTTTAATAATATATTAAGAATATGAAAAAGTAAATATTTATTATGTGATAATAATGAATCTTAAAAACAACTGAACTTGGTACACCCGTTAACATTAAGTGAATATTGGGAAATTAATATTAGTTGATATATTTTCTTATATTAATATTGGTCCATTTATTTAACCTAAATAATATAGAAAATTAATTAATAATAAATAATTTAATACCTAAATAATATAGAAAATTAATTAATAATAAATAATTTAATACCGAAGCTCCCTCACAGCGATATGTTGCTCTTTGAAACTCTATTATTATATATATATATATATGATACCGTCGTCCAACCATCATATTGAAAACAAATATCCCAAATGGACACACCTAAACCTAGATTTCAAATATCATTGTCTCGAGGCATCATATTATGTAGCTTCTTCTTTCCTCCAATTAAGAACTTGAATAATCTTGCGGTTGAAAAAAACAATTGGATCAGCAGTTTACCTGGAGAAAACTACCGGATGGATGGGAGGTAGAGCGAAGACCTTGCACCGATGAAAACTACAACGGGATAATGGATCAGGTTAATTCTTTAAATATCACTCAATTTATTTTATCTACCTATATAATGAAAATATATGGATATAGCACTTTTTCCATTAGATTTAGATCTTAGCCTCCATTTGATACTACTTGCGGCGGCATTTTCTTCTTGTAATTTTATTTTTATTTTTTATTAAAGTCTACGACTTTAACTTTATTGCAGAAAATTAAAATGAAAATCTGTAGTCTCAACGAGAAAAAAATAATAATAATAATAATAAACAAAACAATGATACTGTGTTCTAAGATATAAGTGATACCTGTAGTAAGATTTTTAAAGCCTATATAGTATCTAACTTTATTTCAATTTCAGAAACTGTAGTTTGAATCAATGGATTTTCACGGCTGACTTGGAAGTCTATTGCTTCGACTCAGGTATATCAGCCTCGTTCTACGGTGGTTCTTCTTGAAATTGGTCGGCTGAGGCGGTCATTCTGTTACTTCTGCTGTAACTGGTACATGTTGAGGTTGTTTGATTGCTGGTCCGGAAGTTGGAGGCTCTGATTAACGATGGACAGTTGTTGAGCCATGAGGTTTGCTGGATGAACCTCTGTATTCATATCTGTTATATCATATGATCCATTCTATCGGTCTTTGATGCCATCTCTCCAACAACATGTTGCAATCTATGAAGTTCCGTGATTAATGCATTATTTAAAGCATATTTGATTTGAGCATGTTGGTTCACGGACTGAATACAGGAAAATTAAATACGCCAGGCTAGTTTTTTTGTTTTTCCTCTTCTTAAACATGCACGTTTTAAAAACTATCTTGTTTCTTCTTCTTCTTCTTCTTCTTCCTCCTCCTCCGATGTTCATGTATAGTTGTCAAAGTTTTGAAAAGAAATGAAAATCGTAAAACAGACCTTAAATTGGTTTGATTATGGCTTTATGTCTAATAAACTCCCAAGAACTTATTGCTACTTTCTCATTAATATATTTAACTATAACCAATTACGTTTGTGTTTTTGGTTAATGTATTTTTCGATCCTCTTGAGTTTAGTTATGCCAAGTAGCAAGCACTTTTAAAAGATTTTGATGTGTCTCATGGTCATATATGTCCAAAGATGAAAATATCAATAACGATGGAAAGGTCGGTACTACGTTTTAGTGGAAATATCGATATTGACAAATATTAACGTAAAATGTACTGAAAGTGTGGAAGTTATAATGGAAAATTCCAAGTAAAATAATAACTTTGAAAAAGATCATAATAACATATACATTTATCTGAGAAAACAAACATATATGAAATCAGTAGAGAGCAGAAGCAGAACCAAGAAAAAACTGCACTTACTTTTTTGGCAAAAAAAGGAAAAAAAAGAAAGTTATAGGAGAAGGGAGGTGTTTCACCTGAGGTCTCTGTGGCGAATTGGCATGGAAGGCATTACTTTCTTGCGGAAGAAATAAATCTTTCAAAAGATTGGGGATAGATGTGGTTGATCTTTGGAGGTTGATATTAATACAGTGAAGCTATCTAAGATCTTCGAGGCAAGGATTAAGGTGAGTAGAGCAGCTTCGTCGGGTTTCATTCCTTCCTCAATGGCAATAAAATGGAAAAGAGTTCAACAACAACGTCAAAATGATTTCCAGAGGATCTGATTCAACAGGTTTGAGGATAAAGGAGACAAATAGGGATACGAGATACATGTGCTTGTGTCTGCTGCATTGGCTTCGCCTTCAGGAGCCTAATGCGTGATATTGGTCATTCTTCCAACTCCTAGCACAAACAGTTGATGGAATAGCAGCAATGATTTATCTTTAAAACTCCTTCCCTATAACAATCAAGACACCGCGGTATACTATACAATGATAAGTCTATAACAATAAATAAAAAACACTTAAAGAACAATTATGTCCTTTTACCTTGAATGTTTTCAAGAGACACCTGATTCCAATAATGGTGTTAATGCCTGAAACAACAACAATAACTTAAATAAACAAGCCACGAGCAGGAGCAACTAAAAGAAGAGGATTCAAAATCATATAATCTACATTCTATGTTTAGCAAAATGAACCAACATATATGTCAGTCATGTCGATGACTACTACGACAAGCATTTAAAAAAAAAAAAAAAAAAAAAAAAAAACAAATAACTGCCTTGTCTTTAACTACTTAATTTTGTTCTATCTTGTAAATACATGAGAAGTTTTTTACGAGTCTCTAAACTATTTTAGATTATTTGTCTTTAACTCTCAGAAGAGAGAATAAGAATGATCTTAAAAGAAAAACTAAAAGAAAAATCAAAATGGGAAGAATTGGGAATTGGATTCTTCAATCAAGAGCTTTGGTTATTCTTATCAAATGGATATCATGATTCATGAGCAATAATATTTTTCCAAATAGATAGTTTACAACTCAAGGTCATATCTTCCCATGCTTTTAACTTTTTAAGCTATGAAAATGGCATAATGATTAATGAAGTTAGCGACAGAAAACTAAAAATAAAGTGGAGCAGCAAAAAAAAAAAAGGATGCAAAGAAATAATGAAATGGAATCAGTTTGTTTATAATCCCAACATAGAAGGGTATATACAATAAATTTAGTTCATTCCATGAAAAGTAATTTCAAACGCTTACCTGATGCTTGATTCCTAACAATGATGACGATCACGGTGACATGTGCAACAGCAGGTCCATTTAGCAAAACAAACTTGTTTGTGTATGATGCAGCACAGCACCCACCATATTTTCAATCTAAAATTTCTCCCGACAGAATGCTTAATTAGAAAAGCAGAAAGAAGAAAAAGACCCAAATTCAATATACTACTCAATTAAAAGATGATACACGGATGTGAAGTTGACAAAAAAATAAAGTTGAGTCTATAAAAGTATATGAACTTTATTCATTTAAATTTATTTTTTAAGTACATCATTGTCATTACGTGCGTAAACAGTGAGCATTGTTGCTTTCTATGCATAGATATAAATAGAATTAATTGTTGTATTAAAGTAAATATAATTTTTTGTTAGACATTTATGTTGCATAGAAATGTTTGACAGCTTTAATGTTAACCAAATACATCAATAGATTTTAAAAAAATAAAAAAATAAAAAAAGCTAAACTGAAAAACTTTAACAAATTCACACAACACATTTTATCGATATTTTATCAAAAAGTTTGCATTTACACCCAACTGATCATAATTCAGCTACCATAAACCAAATTGTTTTGCTTATCTAATTATTTTACTAAATGCTATAAAAAAAACACATGAAGTCATCTCATAAGATATATAATCACAAATAAGAGCACAAATCATGGCTCAAAAAGACAATAATAACTGATAAAGTTTGAAAGATTGAAACCTTGCGTATGTTTCTGGTGGGGTTTTGAATGAATCTCGATACAGGTTGCTGGGACTCAGTAGGTGGCTGCTAAGGCAGCATGGTGTGAAAGCCTGAGAAAGTTGAGAGAGGCCGGAGAAAAAAGAAACATTACGAAAACAAATTAAATACTTCCGGTTACAAGAAAAAAGAAACAGAGACTTTTAAGTGATTATAAGGAAACACACCTTAAAAATTATTTGATCACATCTGCAAGGTCTGTGGGTGCATTGGAAGGTAAGGTCGAGGCCTGTAACCCTCTTTTTTCATTTCTGAAAGAAGATTTTTCAGTAATGAATAGATATGGACAGACTCTGGGTGACTTTCATCTGCAGCAACAAACATATGGGTTGTGTTTTGAATCTCAATCCAGCTATATCCTGTTACTTTCTGAACTCCTCTTTCTTTCATCATTTTCCGAATCTTAAGCGCATTTCCCCACTCTCCTGCATCAGCATGTATGTTTGAAAGCAACACATAGTAGCCAGAATTTTGTGGTTCCAAATGAAATAGATGTCTTGAAGCCACTTCAGCTAGCTCAACATTGCCATGGACCCGACATGCTCCAAGCAATGTTCCCCATACGCCTGCATCAGGGGGAAAAGGCATGCTATTTATGGTCTCAAATGCTTCATTCAAATGACCAGCACGACCATACAAATCTACCATGCATGCATAATGCTCCAAATGAGCTGGGATCCCGTATTCCTCGGTCATGCAACGGAAGTAGTGAATCCCGTAAGCAACTTGGCCAGCATGGCCACAAGCAGAGATTATAGCAAGAAAGGTGACATGATCTGGTTGGATTTCATTTTCCAACATTTTATGAAAATGAGCAAGAGAGTCCTTAAGGCAACCATGGCTTCCATAAGCAGCAATGATGCTATTCCATGCAACCTCATTCTTCCCCTGCATCATGTCAAACACAATCTGAGCATGTTCCAAGCTTCCACATTTAGCGTACATGTCTATCAAGGAACTTTCAGCAAAAATGTCAGAGCTGAAGACACCTTTGATCATGAAACAGTGAATCTCCTTCCCGTAACTGAGTGCAGGTAAGTTTGCACAAGCAGAAAGAGCACCTGATATACTCACACAGTCATGTTTTATTCCTTCCATTGACATTTGACGAAAGAAATTAATGGCCTCCTCTGGTTTGCCATTCTGGGAACAACTTATAATCATCGTGTTCCAACAAACAGCATCCTTTTCAGACACTCTTCCAAAAGTTTTATGAGCCAGATCCAATCTTCCGCACTTTGAATACATGTCTGTAATTGCACTTCCCACATGACATCTTTTATCTAGCCCATTCTTGAGGATGTTACCATGCAATTCCTTACCCAATTTCAGAGCAGCCAAACTAGAACAAGCTGGAAATACACTTGCCAGGGTCACAGCATTTGGACTGAATTTGTTTTTCTCATGAAGTAACCACCTAAACATTTCTAAAGCATCATTGTGCATCCCGTTAAGCACGTATCCTGAAATCATTGCCGTACACATTACAAGATCAATCATGACACTCTGGTTAAAAATCTTGTATGCCATCTCCACATTCCTACACTTGAAGTATAAGTCAATAAGTGCACTCTTCAGGAATGCATCCAAAGGCACACCATTTCGTACTATATAACAATGAATTTCCTTACCTTGTCTGAGACTTGTTGATTCAGTAACTGAAGGAAGAAAACTTGAAAACGTGATGGAGTCCGGTTTAACACCAGAAGATAGCATCATATGAAACAAATCTGAAGCCTCATCCATAAACCTATTTTGAACATGCCCAGCAATCATCCCATTCCAGGTCACCAAATCAATCTGAGGCATCAATTCAAACAATTTAACCGCATCAGACAACTGCCCACATTTTGAATACAAAGCCAATAGTGTGTTTGCCACCAGAGAGTCAAACTCCAATCCAAAATGTATAACTGAGCCATGGAGTTGGGTACCCAAATCAATCATTGCTTCCGTGGCACAAGCAGACAAAATACCAGCAAATGTCACAGAATTTGGTTTGTTTTCACTAGTTCTCATTTCTTTAAACACCCTTATCGCATTTTCTGATTCCCCACATATCACGTAGCCATTAAGCATCACATTCCACAAAACACAATCTCTATGAGACAATTTATCAAACAGACAACGTGCGTCGCCAATGCAATGACTCTCCGCATATAACTTCACCAAAGAACTCCCAACAAACACATCAAACTCCAAACCCAACAACCGAATTGTATCATGAACCAATCTACCTAATCTTACATTGTTCAAAGCTCCACAAGCCTTAATCACACAAGGAAAACTATATTTATCAGGCAATGTCCCAAAACTCAACATCTTAAAATAAAACAACAAAGAGTATTTAAACCAACCCATTTTAGCAAACACTCTAATCATCCTATTCCAAGGCATTGTTGTGTTCAAATCAAAGCGAAAAAACATGTTCATGGCATCTTTGAAGCTCCCACAAAACACATACATACCCAGAATCCTTGCATTAAAGGTGGCATTGTTTTTGTTGCAGAGTCCATTTAAAATGAACTGGGCATGGACTTGTCTACCTTGTTGAAGCAAAGACCCATCAGAACAGGCCTCCAAGATCAATCCCAGATGACTCACAACAGCAGTTTCGGTGTTCTGGGACAGTGGGAGCTGTCTTGTCAAGATTTTGTAGTTTGTACGGAAATACTTGGATTTCGATGAAGAAACATATGATAAAATTTTGTGGGAAGGAGCTATAATACTCCTTTGATACATTATATGAGTAGTACAGAGCATTCCTTGCAAGTTGCAATGAGTAAATTTATAGTACTTTTTGATGAAAATATCAACTTCTTTTTTTTTTTTTTTTTTTTTTTTTAATTTTATTTTATTATATTTATATTTTTGAAATATTACAACTATGGACGTAACTAAGATTAAACAATAGGGTGTGCTAGATTTTTTTTTTTTTTTTTTTTCCGATCATTAACATTCTGAGAAAATTTTATTAATTAAAAAAGAAAGATACACCTAGTTAAGTCTGCTAACAAGACATAGCGAGAATTACTTTGTAAATGTATATCCTAAATAAATACATTAAAAAAATAATAAAAAAATTAAAGTCAAATCAAATTATAAAATAAACATAAAATGCAAATACAATCAAATACTAATACTATTTAGTATTTACTAACAATCTAAAAACAAAAGAATAATTAAAAACAAAAAAATAAAATAAAATAAATAAACAAACATGTATCTAAATTTCATCTAAAACAAAAAGAATTTTATTAAACAATAGTGTTAGTTTGTAAATTAAAATTAGAATAACTAATAATTAAATTAATCCTAAATTTTATTACGAAATAAAATATTTAAATTCATAATATTTATAAAAACATACCTAATTGGAAGAAGAATTACTGATGTACTTGATAATAAGGTTGGACTAAAATTTGGAAAAAAATAGAAAGAGATAACAATTATTAAAGAAAAATAATAAAAAAATTTGATATTAATTACCTGTTGCCTCGTGAGACGTGAATACTGAAGTGTGATAAAAGTCTTCTAATGGGTATATATAACTGTTTCCTACATTCCTACTTCGTAGTCTACTCGGTTTTCATTGATATTTATCATTAATTATTATTTTTTTCAACTTCTCAAATTTTTTTTAAAAAGCCTAGCCCAAGGTTCGTCCCCGATTACAATTATTATAAATATGTGCGCCCCGGATATCTATCAAGCCGAGTGAAAACTTTCCACGCATACTTATTAAATGTGTATGATGAAACTTGAACCTTTCACCACCAATGTAGAAGGGACTATCACATGTGCTAAGAGTCACACATGCTTATTAAATGTGCATGGTGAAACTCGAACCTTTCACCACCAACGTGGAAGGGACTGTCACTTGTGCTAAGATGTGATGCGCTTTTAAAATTTTTTAAAAACTTAAGTTATTTGACATTTTTTTGAACTACAGTGGCTTCATAGGATATTACATAATAAGACAAGACTGAGGATGCCTGAGTAGGGCAGTGTCTTACCCCTTACACCTACACGGCTATGCCATCATGAATATATGGACTCGAACCCATAACCTCATGTCATAGAATTATAAATTATTGTAATATTTTTTTTAAAAAATATATCACGGAATAGAGATGCAAAATGTTGCAATTCTGGTACTATAAAGTGTTTTGGCGGCATTATTGCTTAAAACTTAAAATGAGCTGATATTGACACCCATAAATATGATAAGCACACCCATATTTTAATAAAAAAATTTAATTACAAAAATATCCCAATAAGAATTTACCAATAAAGACAAATTAGTTTAATGAAAAACAAACAAAATACTATTTACACCCATTAATTACACTCATATCTTCAACTATATCACTTTATTAAAAAAAAATCCTAATTAAACCTTAATTCTATTTTTTTTTTTTAAAAGAACGAGAAGAACAGAAGCCCAATAGAGCTTACCAGAGCAAGAAAACACACGAACCAAATAAACAGAGGCAACAAGACAAAAAGTAAGAACAAGCGCCCTTGTATGCTTGTATTATTCTAAAATTGCATCTTTCATACCAAAGGGTTTATCTTGCTATTATTATTATTATGAAGTACATTAGTTTGATCATCATCAATAAATAAGCTGCTGATCCGTTAGAAGGCGATACAAGTGATCCCCAATTCCATTTTTTTCAACATACTGCATATTCTTCCTTACTTCGTGATGATTTTTGATTGGTTCTAAAATCCGTGTCTCCACATTTTTTTCACATCAACTGCCATAGAATAATGGACCCAAAAAACTATATCATTTACACCATTGAAATCGAGTTTGAATGTAACTCTTCAAGAATGTCTCTTCAAACCTTGATATGCTAAGTTTTTTTAGTCGATAGTATTCTATGTCTAAATAATGTTATCTAAAAAAAGGAATCTAAGACGTAGAATTCGACACCATATTTGTGAATGTGAAATTTCAGTAGTTTAATATGAATTTTACAGATTAGGAAAACATTGCACTAAAAAGAAGAAAAGAAAATCACCAGCTAATGTGCCCGCATGGTGTAAAGAGCTATCATTCAGCCTGAGAAGATACCTGTCAACTAGTTGTTAGTGGGAGGAACAATCTCAACAGCTGATAGTTCTAACAGCACAGATGACTCAAAAATTTACGAAGATTCCTTAATACGATAAATCAAATTGTACCACGCGAAAGTTCTTCTACAAGTCGATGGCGAGATGGCGATTGAATGTTTTTGAAAGAGAACAAAAACAACACATGGGACTTCACCGTCAGTGCAAGGAAACACATCGGCATCCCAAAATGTATGCTTGTATTTCCATGGGAGAGATAATTATGTGTCCCTCTTGGGCAACATCTCCATAGCAGGAAATTTAAGAATCCCCGAGATTGTGTTTTCGAGTTTAGAGAACTTAAAAATTTATCATTTGTAAAATTGGGTGTGTTAATAACTTATGAGGGTTTATAAATAAATTGTATTGAAATGAAAACATTCATTTAAATAAGGGTACTATTGGCATTAAGATGGATGTTTATAATAATGTTTTAATATGGGTGTACTTATAAATATAGGCATACTTATCATATTTATGGGTGTCAATATCCGTACTAAAACTTAAAAGATGACAAGATTGACGGTTTTGAACCATTTGACGGTGAAGAGCCTCCCTATATGAGCTTCCTGATAATTCTTAGCTAAGCCTAAGCAGTAAGCAGGTTATAATGTGTTTTACAAATTTTACAAATCAAAATAGATTTATGATGAGTTTTGTAATTATTTTAGTTTACCTTTGTAGTTTACCCAAGTTTAATGAAAAATAACTATAACAAAAATTACTTCCATAACACCACAATCCCAATCCCCAATCCCAAATTTGGAATTCGAAATTCGGCAATCCCCACTCTCCCACTTCACCCTGTTCCATCATATTTCCCACATTTTTCCCATTTGAGTTAAAATTGGAAATACTCATACAAATACAATTAAATAATAATCCAAATATCTAATCCAAATAAACAATTGGTTTAATTTAATCTAGAATTAAAATTGGTTTAATTTATGTTTGTTTCATACAAATGTTTGTATTTAAGCTGGCTGAATGAGCATTCTTTACTACCAAACCACATTCGGTAGTGATGTTAAATAACATTTTTTTTTTTTTAGGAATAAAGTTATTTATTTATTTATCAATAATAAACAAGAAATTTTATTAGTGCTTACATTAAAGTTTGACATGATAAATATTAATAGTACAACCATTAACTAGGGCACAACTTAATTTTATTGGTGAAAATATTCACAACCATAGTAATAAGATTACTATTTGCATTTGGTTATGTTAATTGTCGAATATGACAACTTCTCCAAAGAAGCATTTCCACTGCTACAGGGAGCTAGAACCGTGGTGGGATCCGATCCCCAAGAGAGCCCGGTCCTTCAAAACTCAGTCCCGATAGCATCCATTCTCTAAGAGAGCCTGACTCAGACCAGTACCTGATGCACTTCGGGCGTACCTCTAAAGACTAATGGTACACGCAAATGAAAATAAGAAGAGTGCACGAGTCTACAACCCTTCGCAAGTGTTCGGAACGCTAAGTAGTAAAGTGGACACAAGTAAGGGTTATCGTTCCCACGAGGATTAACGGTAGGGGTACAAATGGATTTTAATGTTGTCTAAGTGATTTAAAAGAGTACAAAGTTCTAAAGTTATGCTAATGAGAAAGATATTTAAAACAAATGAGACACAAGGGAAAACGATAGGATATAAGTGTTAACGAAGATCATCCATCAATATATTTTAAGCACTATTCATCGATCTAGTATGTGGCCCTAATTTAATTGGTCTTTGAGAAAGATAATCAACATCTACTCATCCTAAGATGACAAAGGATGATGAGAAGAGACAACTTAATTCCATGAGGGCCAGTGAAATTAATGGACATACGCATGAACAATTAATAAACACTATAAAGAAAAGTGAAGGAGTATAGTTATGTTTGTTCAAACATATTTATTTTATCCAACCTCTTAAGAGCATATTCAATGCTAACTTGCAAGGAAACCTTGCATTAAATGTAAAGGTCATACATTAGTGCACATACATAAACAAGATAGGATGAATAAATAGAGCAAATTGATTTAGATCAAGGTTAACAACAAATGAGCATCAATCCCTTACATCTCAAGGAATTTAGCTACACATCATTTTATCTACTACAAAAGACAAATAAATAGAGGAAGTGATACAACCCATAAGCTCGGATGAAAGTCCTTGACTTTGATTACAAAACTTCTTCTTCAATCTCCTCCAAAAGAACTTTAATATCCAATCTAAAACTAAGAACTAGTTTTTTCTACAAAGGTGAAATATCTAACAAATATCTATTTATCTCTAAGTCTATATCTAAGAATGCACACTTAGGTTAATCTAGATATTATCTATATATAGTGGGTGCAATAATCAAGAAAAAGTCAAGTTGATTTCTGACGTGGCAGCTTCTGCATGCAAGATCTGCGAGTTTGAACTCACAGATTTATCTCTGTTGGAAGGATCTCGTAGATGTAACTCGCAGAGGTTTCTGAGTAGCTTTTGAGATCTAGAATCTGTGAGGTGAATCTCGCAGATTTAACTAGCAATGGAAGATCTGCTGGAAAGAACTCATAGAATTAACTACCGGACTCTTCTGAACTGGATCTGCGAGATGAACCTCGCAATTTCTTCTCGCAATCTCTTTTGGACCAAAAATGGAAATATACTCAGCAAGGTTGATATAGCAGCTTGAGGTAGCAGTGCACTCTGGGGAGCTTCTGCGACATGGCTCTACGAGGTTGAACTCGCAGATTGTTCTTTTCTTCCAAATGAATTCTCCAACTTAGGCCAAAAGTTACCTTGGAAAAGGAAAATGCCTGAAAACACTTATAAACACGATTAAACACTTAAAACATCTCAAAAATGAACACAAAGGGGAGGAATTAGGTGCTCTAAACATAGACATATTTAGAGCGATCAGTACCCGGTTCCCGGAAGTACCAGGTTGCAACAGGACCTGACCTAGCTAAAACGTGGTTCCCATATCTGGGATCAATCACTGGTAAGAGAAAAAGAGTGCCAGCCAGTCCCTCACCAAATGCCAATCGTCGTTAGTACCTTAGCCAAACCCTTAAGTCCTCAAGGAACCTTCTAGAAATTCAAATTCACCCTCCAAAAAAAAAAAAAAAACCTATCAGTGACGAACTATTTCCGACGGCGCTAATTGCCGTCGGAAAATGCACCATTTTCGACGGCCATTTCAGTGCCATCAGAAATGAGTAAAAATATGATACCACATTTCCGACGGCCTAAATGCCGTCAGAAATAATCTTTGTTCCATCGAAAATGAGAAAAAAGTAACACAGTTTTTCTGACGGCCTAATCGCTATCGAAAATAGTCCACATTTCCAACGGTACATGTTCTTTTCCGATGGCAAAATGCCATCGGAAAAGACTAATTTTTTATTGTAGTGTCAAAACCGTATTTTTATATAAAGTTTCTTCAAATAATTTGTACAAAAAAAATTTCATGATTTATTTTTCTTGAAAAAAAAAAAGTTAGATAAAATAATTATATAAACTCTATTTCGTAGTAAGCATTTAATACAACTGGTTTTCCCTAAATTGCTATCCGGACAATGACATATATGTGCAAAAATCAAGAGTGAACACTTTGATACAACAGAAATACACAAAACATTTGTCAGGATTATGATGAAGGGATTTGTGAGATATTGACGTCATTCTTTAGGAACTCCCTCTTATTATAAGCATTTTTATCTTGAGAAATTGCCCGATGGCAAAATATCGCCAGTCAACTACCGGGAAACTCACGTAGGGATGTCAAGGAACATTACAACGCCCTCGTACATGACATCTGCAAGATTGATTCGTGTTGTGTCAAATTGCCAAGTTATGTCGATGACTTGTGGGACTTTTTGTGCTGTCGGAAAACAAAAATACAGCATTTTCGACAGCTTTTGGGCCGTCTGAAAATAGTCAAATAAGCCATCAATATTACCCACTTTTCTAACAACATAAAAAGTGTCATCGAAAATGCTAAAATTTAATTCGAATTACTTTACGGAAACATCTTACTAAATTAACTAAATATAAAATATAGCAAAATTATTAGTAATCACAAGAACATTTATTTATTTTTAATTATATTTAGTGACACAACTATATCAGATTGTTTTAAACAAACTCTAATAATTTTAATAAAATATTATTTTAAAAAACAATATCTCAATAGTTATATTTAAATAGTATAAAAATATATATTTAATTAGATATTATACAAACATATCAATAGTTTATACATAAATAGTATGCAAAACATATCAGATATAAAGTTATAGCAAAATGGTAAGGGTAACCCCTTACTGTCATCCAAGTCAATGGTTCGAACCACATGAATTTCATGGAGTTAAAGTTGCTGCATGACGCGGCACGTGACGGGTGACGTGGTGACTATCAAGTCAAGTCGTGCCATTTTTTATATATAATTCAACTATTTCCGACGGCAGTAAACCGTCGGAAATAGCAGTAAAGCCGTCGGAAATACAAGTAATTTTGACCACTTTGAATTACTATTACTGACAGCATTTTTATCTTTTCCGACGACCATGGCCGTCGGAAATAGTAGTATTTGTGACGACTTGTCAATGATTAATTATTTTTTACAAGCGTATTTGCGATGGCCTCCGATGGCTTTTTCCCATCGGAAAAGTGTATTTCCGATGGGAAATGGTCTTTTCTGACGGCGTTTAGCCATTGGAAAAGACCATTTTTTTTGTAGTGCAAACTCATAGCCAAACTAGGGCTGATGTTAGCCCTAAAACGTACTTTTGAAAGAAGGGGAAGCCATGGTAGCTTACAACGGGTGGTTGAGCAATTAATGCTAGAATAGCAGACATGAAAAGGGAAAGATAAGGAACCAACGGGTGAGATCCCCCACAACTGTGCCTTGTAAACGGTCAGATCCCGCTCCAACTAAGCCCTACCCAATGTCAACTACCCAATGCACAAAGGAGGAAGCTACATTTTTTCCAGCAAATGGGATGCAGAAGGTCTTTAAGCAGAAAAAAGCGCCTGACAGGTGTAGTGCGACAGACGCTGACGTTGTCTCTTGGATGGCAGAATAGTGAAAGTGATAGGTCTCGCCAGCTAGGTATTACTTCGGCAAATCAGAGCGACGCGAACCACCACCGAAGTGCCACGTTAACACCAATGAAGCACCTAAAACACTGTAAGGCATATGTGGAGCAATCATAGCCCTCCGGGGCGTGTGCTACCCACTGGCCCCATTCATAGGAACAGTGGATATTCCCTGACTGCTCTTTAGTTTAAAAATCAAGAACCTCACCTACTCACTAAAGCACATAGTCAGCAGGAAGGTATCTGTGGAGCAATCATGGCCCTCCAAAGCGTGCCATATGTATACCTGATTCAAAAGAATGGTGAAGATCGAGCAAAGCCTTTCCCGCCGAAGGGGATGGCCCTCACCTACCAACACTAGGTCTCTTTATAAATACCCCAACTCAACATGAGAGAAGGGATCCCCACTTTTCAAGAGAATCCTCCTAAAGAGAGAAGACCTAGCACAAGAATAAAATCGTACTTGGCTATTACTCTCCTACAACCACCTCTTATTCTGGTCACACTACTTGGCTACTACTATTTTGGTCATTCTACTTGGCTACTAACTCCCTACACACTCCCACCATTAGTCACTTTTTAGCTAAGATCACCTTGAGAATTGTAAATGCCATGAAGCAATCAATGATGTAACATAACGTAAGAAATTAATGAGAATATATCACATTTGATTACACCAATCCACTCGATCAGGGCTGGTCTCGGTTCACCCGGTGTCAATCCCAGATAACCGTTCTTAGTATGCTCTGCTCCTCCTAAGCAATCCCAGCAGGTCCTAGTCCCTAACCGGGTCAGGAACCGCGCCACTACCACGGTGGTATCGTACCAAGCTTATAACAGATCCTTACCAACTGCGAAGCACCCGTACTTCGTGGTCAACTGCGGTCCCGAAAGTCGTACCTAATTTTTCGAATAACAGGTTCCATTCAAATGATTTTTTAAATTTTCTTAATGAGTGTAATTATAAATTGAGTGTATAACTCATATATGGGAATGACAATATCAACACCCTTAATCCAAAAAAGGAGCATAAATTACTTTTAGGGTTTAGAAAATGTAATTATGGAAGTTGATATATTTCATTAATTTTTTAAAATATATATTTTTTGAATTAATAATTTTTTAAAATATAATATAAACTCTATCTAGTATTTGGTGGTAATTTTTATTTTTTAATTTTTATATACCACTTGCAATGTCAATGACTTGAATTTGCGGGACATTACTAAATTGAATGAGCACAATTTCCACCAAGCCACATTGGGCGGTGTAGAATGGCTGCTGATGAAGTGAAGTATTGTATTAGTGACATCAAAAAAAACCTTATTATTATTATTATTGTGTGAGAAAAACCTTATTTTTATTTCAATAATGCTACTTTATCCAAATTTGGTGTCCCAAATCTAGTACCCAAATGTATTGTATTAGATTTACATAATTCAAATGAATGTATTATAGTAATGCCACATTATTTAGGTACCAGATTTACACACCAAATTTGGGTAAAGTAGCATTACTCTTTTTATTAACTGTAGTCCATTCGGCCTATTGTAAATTATAGTCACATTAAAATCTATATCCAAAGAAATTCCAAATAGATTTGTTAATAATTTTAATGCTTAGGTTAGGTGAAAAATAATGATAATAATTAATTTGATTAAACTAAAAAGGGAAAAAACAGAAAAATTTGACTGGGTCATTAGTGTAAATTGCAGAAGAGGAAGAAACCGACACTGTATTGATCTTGTGCTTCACTGTCAGATATCTCCAAACACAAACTCATCTAGACACAAATCACAATTCACAAGTTTCTCCAACTTTGTTCAAGGAATTCACTTTTGTTTTCAAGGTATTATTATTTTTTAAATCTAAATACTTGTATCATTGTATGTGTATCAGTTATCGATGTCAGATTCATAACATGAAACAATGTAATATATATAAAACATTTAAGGTGCAAGATCGCGTATATTTTTTTTGAGCTAGATCATTTATAATTTACCGTATATAACAATTAGTATTATATATATATATATATATATATATATATGTTTTCGATTTGCGTACGTGAATGATGTGTTCGTAATTTTTATTGTATGAAATGAAGTTTATTTATTATTATTTTTTTATATTTTTTTTTTTTCCATTTTAGGGATTTAGAAGCTAGTCTAAGATAATTTAAAATTCTTGTAATAAATCATATATTAATTTCTCCATTTGATATATCTGCTTGTGGATGATCTGTTTTTTGTTATGAGAAATAATTCTTGCATTGGGATTTTAATTCATATTCATATTTTTTGTTAACAAAGTTAAAAGATCTGAATTATATGGTATGGCCTCATGATTATGTAACTTATGCAATTAATATAATAAAACTAATGTACAATGTTGTATTTATACGTTGACATACAATAACAAAAATATTTTACATGGTAAAAAATTATAAATGTAAAGCTTAACAAAACATTTGATAATTCTGTACAAGGTTGCACTTATAACTTAGAGTTAATAATTTCGTATGATACCAAGGTTTTTTTAGAAGATTAACAAAACATCTATAATAGCTAACACGTAAACGTGTAACTTTATAGGTACCAAATACGAAGATGACCTAGATTACACGTCATCTTAATTCTTAAATATATTAATCAACAAAAAAAAGCCATCGTGTGCTCATGGTATTTTGATACAAAGACTTGAGTAGTTGAGTATACAAAGTACAAACACCATCAAATTAAATTCCACACAGTTGAATGTGTGTGGAATTTGAATTGATGGTATGTTTATACTTCAGTTTTTGAGGCGAGAGCAAGAGAAGGCATGGCATGGCTTGAGTACTATGCAATTTGCTTGATATAGTGTTTAGTGTTTAATGGTTAGTTTGTTTTCAGGTTACATTTCATGTTTTGTTTATTATCCAAGACACCTCAATATGTATGAACTGAATTTTTCTCAACTTGATTTCTTTCCTTCTATCTTTTTTTCTTCTTTTTTTCAAATATTACATAAATTCAGCATTTTTTTTTAAGGGAAGGACTCGAACCCACGACTTTCTTCTCTATCTATTTTTTGCTTTAGTGTTTCGCACAGTTTGCGGGTATTGTGTTTGGTTTATCGATAAGAGCCCACATTATCTCTTTTGATATAACTTTCAAATATTTTTCTGTGCATGGAATTTATACAATTTTATGCTCATATGGTTTTTATCCCCTTCAACCCACTAGTGGTTTTTTGTGTGTGAGTTTGGTATCATTTTAATTTGATCTTTTAATTATGATATTGCTTCCTTTAGGATTGATTTAGGAATTATTATTTTTTTCTGAAATATTACAATAATTCGAGATTTTGGGATGGGGATAGACTCGAACCCACAACCTCTTGATATAGGTGTGAGGGACAAACCACCAAGCCAACCTCATGTCTGATTGAATTAGGATTCTTGAATTGTATATATCATCCACTTGTGGTAAAATCAAATAGCTAAGCATGGAATTTTAGGCTCATAATATGTATTTTATGGAAAAAAAAAAAAAAAACTTTTCATTTTTCTTTTGTGAAAATCTGTTTTAGAACTCTTAGTTCTTATCACTATTAATTTTAGTCGTTAAAGAACTACATGTGAAGCTTAAAATTCAATAGAAGAGTATATATATACCAATGAAGGATAGGTGGAGGGGTGGTATGGATCAATGGGTGGTTGAAAATTATAGCGAAGGTGCCATCGGTTTGAGAGAGAGAGAGAGAGAGAGAGATACGAGGAGAGAGCTGACGGTTTGGGGACTATTTTTATATGGGGGTATTTCTGTAATTATTGAAAAACATGGTTATAAACATTTAAATTTTTCCATATGTGGTTGGTTGAAAACAAATCTCTAATGTTTCTAGGTGCTAGTTTTGATTCTTTTCCCTTTGAATTAGGGGTGTGCGGCAGATCAAATTCATTGGATTTTCCATGATCCAAGATCCAACCCGATTGGATCGAAGAAATTACAATCCGATCCAATCTAATCTTAGAGCGTAATGCAATCCAATCCGATCCGATCCAATTACAATTAGATTTAATCCAATTGTAAAATACTTAAATCCGATCTGAACCGATCCAATGGATCATATTTATATGAAGCAATTTTTAATAAATAAAAGTTAAAACACTCCTAAATTTAACAGAATCAAATTATTAACTCATACGGTACTTCAAATAAAATTAACAAATTAATAATTAACATAAAAACAATACATAATTGTATACTTTAAAGTTCAAAGAATGTAACAAATTATAAATATTAAACATAAGTTCCAAACACAAACATAAATAAAATCATCTAAGAGTTTGAAATAAAGATATAATCATTTGTCATAACAAAATACAATAGCTAACACCCAAAATTTGCTCAATGTTCATCTATATAAGACAAAATAATTTGCCCAAAATAAATTATGCCTTATATTTTTGCAGATCCGGCTGATTGACAAATTTTCATATGAAAATCCAAGATTTGATCCGATCCAGTAGATTTCAGAATTTAGGATCTAATATGATCCAATCATGTCTTTAAATCTGATCCAATCCAATGGATTCTATCGGATTGGATTGGATCCTACACATCCCTACTATGAATATTAAGATTATGTAATCAATGACGCACTACTATGATATATGGTATGTAAACTAATAATATATAGAATGTAGACGTGTTATTCCACCTAAAGATAAAATTTGCCGAAAGAGGTGAAAAGAACTTGCATAAATATCATCGTCCAACCAATATATTGAAAACACGCATCCCAAATGGATATACCTAGTCCTAGATTGCGAATATCATTGTCTCAACGTGTGATGATTACGATGCCTTTTCTTTTCTCCAAGAACTTGCATAACCTTGAAATTGAAAGAAACGATTGGATCGGCAATTTACCAGTGAATGCGAATTGGGTGGGTGAGAAAATTTGAAGATGGATATGTAAATTAAATTTGTTAAATTTTTAAACATGCATGAGTAATTTTCTAAGCAACCTTGTACGTTTTTGTTGAATTGTTTCTGAATTCGCAGGTGTGTTTGGCTAGGGTCAAAACGTGCATTGTGAACCACTGGGAACAAGGTTCCACAAATGATTGCTACTTAGTGAGAGAAACAAATTCAAAGGTTTGATCTCGGACTCTTATGGTGTTTGTTATATGGTCTCTTTATTTGTAAGATAATAGCATATGTTATTGATGAATTTGAATGTTAATTGCTCATTGCAGCCACTAGTAGAATCAAATAAAACACTAGCTGAAACCATTGGAGGATACTTGTGGAATTCAATACGTTCCACAATACTCAAGAGCATCTCCAAATTGCTATACTGTCTTCAATTCTTCATTAGCTAAATTAGAGAAATCTGTGTATCCTTTATGCACAATTTAGGCGGTAGTGATATACTTGTTCATGTATAGTTGTTAGAGTTTTGATAAGAAATTAAAATTGTAAAACAGGATGTAAATTGTTACAGTTTTGCTTTTGTTTTTTTGTTAATGTATTTTCCGATCTTCTTCTTGAGTTCAGTTATGCCAAATAGCAAGCACTTTTTGAAGATTTTGATACATCTCATGGTCATATCCGTATTATGATTTGGTGGAAATATTGATATCAACATACCCTATAATAAGAGTTTGTCAACTGTGGTCATAAGGTCCACAGATTTTTAGTATCGTAAAACGAATTACAGATCCAATTAAATCTAACTCAAACAACAATATCGAAAACATTTAATCAATTAAAACAGAAGATGCTCCGTTTGGATGCTGAGAAAATGCAGGAAAAGGAACAGAAATTACACTGCTCCGTTTTCTCGCCAGCCAAACAGGAAATATTTGAATCCTCTTCGTAAGTTTTAATTTATTAAAAATAAAAATAAAAAATGAATTGGAGATTCAATTTAATGGAACCAAAAACTTCAAAGCTTGCTTATGTTTGGATGGTGAGAAGATGCGGGAAAAAGAAATTGCATTGCTCAATTAGTCGCAGCAGAACAAGAAATATTTGAATCCTCATGGTGATCAGTTTTATTTTCTTAGAACTCAGAGTTGAGCTAGTGAAAAGAATCGACATTGTTTTGGTGGGAGCACAAGATGTACCTCGAAAATCAGAGCGATCTCAGAGGAGTTTGAGTTGGGTTTGAGAGAGCCGTCTAAATTTAGTGGGGATTGCCAAAAATGACAACCTACGGTATAGAAAATTCATTTTTAACCCTGTACAAAAGTTTAATTTAATAACCATTTAGAAGAAAAAAAACAAATTCAATATATATCCAAAATTATAAAAACACCCTGCAACTTAGTTTTATTTTTTAAAAAGGAATTTTACGAAAAACATGAAATTTGGACGAAAAACTTGAAATTTTTGAGTAAAGAAAAACATGAAATCTGGATGAAAAACTTGAAATCTTTAAGAAAATCATGAAATGTTGAAAAAAAAAAAAACGTGAAATCACATAAAAAAATAAATAAATAAATAAATAAGTGAAATGTTTACATTTTTTCAATGATAAAATTACTGACACTACCCCTCTAAAATTATATTTTTATCTTTTTATCTAAGAAATTTATTGAAACATTGAGGGTGTTTCATTAATTTGTCGTTCATCCTCTAGTTTTTCCAGCACCAACGAGGATCCTCTAGGTGTGGGTTGCTTTTCCTTTCCTTTGGGGTTTTTTCCCTTGTTTATACTATAGCCTTTCAAAAAAAAAAAACGAGAAGGCCAGTCGGTTTCCACCCAACTATAGTCAACTGTTAAATGTAATTGAAGTCACTGGTTTAAAGGGGGCTGCAGCAAATAATTGGATTTGTTGAATAATTATGATATAGGTTATTATTGCAATTAACCTATAAGATAATAACATATGTTGTTGATGAATTTGATTGTTAATTGCTTATTGCCACCACTAGTAGAATCAAATACTAATATCTCATACTGCATACATCCATTACATTTCGTCCTATAAATCACTTGACGGAAATAAATTTTCTGGTTGTTTTTATTGATGGAGCGTATCTGCTCCACTATTTTCATGATTAATTTTACATCTACAAGTATGGTGTATGTCCAAACCCACGGGGCACCAGTCAGTTTGGACCGGATTTGTGGCAGTAAAAATGGGTAATGGGGCGGGTTTGGGGTAAAGTTTTTGACCCGGCCGGGTCACTGGATCGGGTATGGGGCGGTCCCTTTTACCCCGATCTGCCCCATTTGACCCGTAATATATATATACAGAAATTCTATTATCAGTTCGAACTAACAAAAGTTATATCAGTTCCTTGTATGTGAGCTACTGGATTTAAATACTTTGACTTGGCTATATGCACTTGTCAGTCAAAATATTTATATCCAATGACTCACATACAAGGAATTGATATAACTTTTGTCAGTTCGAACTGATAATAAAAAGACTGTATATATATATATATATATATATATATTTTAAAAATATTTTAAATATAAAAGGTAAAATAATATATATATATAGTCCCGATCTGGTTAATGCGCATTGATATAACTTCACGAGAATATTGAATGTGAGTTACTCATTATGGAGAAGTTTTAATAAATGCATACACACTTGAGTCAAAGCATGTAAAACTAATGGCTCACATTCAATATCCTCATAAAGTTATATCAGTGCGCACTGACTTGAAAATTTATATATATATACAGTTTTTCTATTGTCAGTTCGTCCTGATATATTTTTTATTAGGACGAAGAATATGAATCATTAGATTTACATACTTTAACTCAAAGTGTATGCAATTGTCAAAACTTCTCCATAATCTATGATACACATTCTTCGTCCTGATATATTTTATATCAGGATGAACTGATAGTAAAAAGACTATATATATATATATATATATATATTTGAAATGGGTCATTCGGGTCAGGTTTGGGGCGGAAATTGAAAACCCATTCAGGTCACGGGTCGGGTTTGGGGTTACCTTTAAAAAACGGGTTTCGGGTTTGGAGCGGGCCGATCCGGCCCCAACCAGCCCCATTGCCAACCCTAGCCAAGAGTGATCAAAAGCACTTTTCTGGAATTTTACCAAACACCCTAGACCTAGTTCGGAATCACTTTTGGCCTCAAAAGCAGTTCAGGAAGCATTCCCAAACAACTTGATGGCCAATCAAAATGGGCCATATTGTCATCACCTCCTTAAGCAATCTCTTCAAATAACTGGTTCCAACCCCAGCTTGAGTACCCTAAGAAAAACCAGTAGTCAGCAATTGAATGATTGCCATGCTTCAGCTCTTCCATCTCATTAACCATCGCTAACAGGCTTTCGATCCCTTCCTCAAGTTCCTGCAGAGCCTACAGCTATATCTCTTTCATAAGAGACGGCATTTTTCCTTTCTGCTGGCAATAATATCAGAGCGGGATAAAGTTCCCTCTGCATGTTTCATGTTCACCCAAAAAAAAAAAAAAATACATTGTCATTTATATTCAAATACAATTAAATGCAATGATAATTGGCATGCAGATCGAAAAATCAAATTATTCAGGTTCATAAATATCAAAATAAAAAGAAAACAAGGAATGTTTCACTTAAATGAGTGCAAAATTTCGAAATTTTTCTTTTTATCCTTATTTTTATAATAATCACTTACTGGTAGCTTCTAATACAGAGCAAAGAAAATAAAAGTAAAGGCAATAACTTGTATCTATACCAACAACTACACAAGATTATGCTTTTGATTTTTCTTTGTCAGGAGATTATGCTAATATGCAATTAAAATCTAATAATGAGAACAAGTTTGCTAACATAAAAAAGCAATCATCTGAAACCACACTAGATAGAATTTACTAACAATGCTCAATCAATTGAAAGAATTGAATATTCTAAAATAAATTGAACAAAACGTTTATGTGCTTTATGCAAGGTTAAACAATGGCTGATTCCAATAAGTACCTGATCGAATCATTGACTTTAGGATCGAACTGCAATCGTTCAATGTGCAATCCATCAAGTAGATCTTGGGAAATCTAGAAACAACATTATTCAAATCCTACTGTCTGCCACAAATATTACCCTCTTTTAAAACTAAAATATTTAAAACAAGGTATATTCTAATTTCAACATTCTTCACATATAGGAAAAATATAATTGGATAAAATTAGTATGAAAAAGCATTTTCACAGGAATTAATTAATATTTTATATTCTGCCACCAAATAACATTGCATGGTAATGTCTCATGAATTCCCTTTGTTTAATTAATTTATTTCAACATCGACGGTGTCATAATAGAATGATGCATTTGGGGAAGACACCAAAAAACCGATCAATATGTACATCTTGATTTTCGATTCATGAGAAGTCTTAATGGGTCCTCCAATTCGGGTTGTAAGTACTAGTACATGGTTCATAACTAGGCCACAGATTGTAGGAACTTTCATGTGGTTCATGCGCAGGCCACTGAGTGTAGGAATTTCTGGTTTGGTCTTGTTCCGTAACATGATTCGGTCCTATTGAAGGACAAACCCATAAATCATCACCAACCGATCCACAAATAGTGCAAACTATAGCCTCTGCTTGTCCTAGTCCCAAAATCCTTGAAGCAAACAACTCCATTTGCCTATTAAAATCTTTGCCTATTAAAATCAGCCAATTGCATAGCAAAAGGATCCAGTGTTCCTGAAGAGAAAATAAGTAGAAAAAAGAAACAAAACTAGAAAATCTAAAGAAGTAACAAAAATAACACACACTACCTAGAAAATCTAACCTAAATAAAACTATGAAAATCTAAATAAAAGAAGTTATGATAAATAAATAAAAACTAATGTTAATTTGCACACTACCAAAATCTAATCTAACAAGAAAAATTAACCAATTCAATAATCTATATGTCATTCCCCGGCAGCGGCACCATTTTTGAAGAGGCTGTTTTGTACTCGACAAAAAGATATATTTCGATTAGGAAACAAAGTTGTTTACCACTTGCAACCACACTTAAAATATGAAATTAGTAAAACGGTAAGAAAAGGATTCGTCCACAGGGAACGATAGTGACAATTGAAGTGATTAACTAATCTTAACTAATCTAATAGTATAAATGTAAATCATAGATTGGTTTGATAGTGGTTGGCTTGGAAAACCAACAAACATACATGAGATAGCAAGATAACAAGATAACAAAAGAGCAACAAAATAGATGATAAGAAAAATAGAAGACTCAACTATCTAGATAAGTAAAATGGATTAATCAATTAAGAGAAACTAAGGGATTGATTATGTCTCCAATGGGTATTGAGCATTGTATAAATGGCTTCATTAAAGAACCGTTCTCTTTATTACGGACAAATTGTATTCGTAAATGTGGAGTGGCCGTCGAAACAAAGCCAAACCACTTCTCACAAAGATTCCTCACCTATGATATGTAGAGAGAGGATATAATGGGGGATCGATTAATTACAATCAATGGTCTAAGCAATTGGGGTTGATATATCCACCAATTAATTATCCTATTTACAATGAGCTACAATCAATTAAGGTTGTCAATTCTCAATCAATTTTATCTCAAATAAATCCTCCCAATATTGCAATTAACAAGTGATATTCTTAATCAATTACATAAGAGCAAGATCTAATTATAAAGTGAATAGAACATAATAGGAAAACATATTATTGATAGCCAATACAAATACCCAAAATCCAAAGGTTCTCAAATCAATTCCCTAGAGAGGGGTTTAGCTACACATGATTACAATCAAAGAACAAAGGTAAAAGATAAGGAAATCACCCATGAGCCTCCTACTTTAAACTTGATCCCTTTGAGTTCCTTGATGAATCTTGATGCAAAGAGTGATAGATGAGGTTGTGTAGTGTAATGGGTGTCTAATGGAAAGTGACAAAAGATAATTTTGTAGAGAGTGGGTAGAGAGGAATAATTATGGGAAGGTAATCTAAATGTGTATTGTTGAGTTTTTGGATGGAAAAAGATAGTTCAAGATGATAAATGGTTGAAGGTGAGATTGGGAGAAAATAGATGAAGAAATGCTCTCAAATCTCTTGTGTTAGTTTTTTCCTATGTTCTCTGTGTCTCCCTTCAAAATGAAGGGAAATCTATTTATATGGCTCCAAGGTGATATCTTGTAACCGCCAGATTCATTGATGTGGCATGTGTTGCGGTTTGATTGTTGCAGTTTGGACCTAGGGAACATGACCGCGACAAACGGTTATACGGCCTTCGATCTGATTGTTGCGGTCATCAAGACAGCGACATCTTGGAGGCGACATTTAGATCTAGGATTTTCAATCTTTCTCACGGTGCCAAGCCAACGACATTGACGCAATGACATTTTGGATATGAATTCTCCAAGTGTTGTCATGGTTGGTAGACAGCGACACTTGGACCTGATTGATTTTCTGATTTTTCTCTTCTCTGTCGCGGTTGGCAACACGCGACACCAAGCCAGTGACATCACACCTGATTGTCTTCGCTGACTTCTCTCTTCTCTGTCGCGGTGTTTTTGTAGTGACACATAAACCACGACAATGGCTTTGGACTTGTCTTCACTTAATTTGGGACTTTTGTCGTGGTGTCTTTGTAATGACAAATAAACCGCAATATTCCCCTGTTCAATTCCCCTTTTTCATCTTTTTGCACTTTTTGCACCCAAATCCTCTATCTCTTATTAATGCCCTTGTGGCATAAGTAAACCTAAAAACACTTGATTCACACAATTAAATCATGGGATATCGCCCGAGAACAAGCAAAAAGAGTCGAAAATGAGGGCCAAAATCATATACTTTTTGGCTCGATCAGTACTCCCCCAACTGAAGGAAAAAAGGGTTTGATTATAAAATAAAATAGAAACGGAATAGGGTTTCAAATTTTATTTTCCTTTTGAAAACTTATTTTCAGGACCGGATTGTGTGTGTGTGTATATATATATATATACACATATATAAAAAAACAAAAACTCGAAGTATACCTGATTGTTTTCTTAAAGCTTCAATTCCGATTTAACCATTAAGTCTTCCGAGCTATGACCCGCAATCCGATAAGTTGTGTGTGGGCACGTCATGAATACAGACAAGACTAGATGGAGGTTACAAAAATCAAGAAGACAAGCCCTTGCCTTCTCCTTGTGTTCAGCTGACCCCTACAAGTGGAATTTTTTTTTTTTCCCTTTGCTTTGGCCGCACCTCTCTTTTTCTATATTAGGTAGGTTTTGGTTTCTTTTTGTTTCTTGATAAGTATCTATTTATATCATAATACTAGGGTTCAGTTGTCCAAGTCAAAATAGGATTCTAAATCCTATTTTAATTTGGTCACCACTAGGACTTGAACATGTGACCTCTAAGATTTAAAATAATCTTTATTATCTTTAATCCTTTTGTATTAGTTATGGTTCAAACCTGTAACCTCCTATTAATAATTAATAATTCTTAATTATTAATATAATTCAATTATGAATATACTAATCAAATAATATTATTTAATTAGTTCCCTGAATTTATTTGTGTCACTTTCGTAACACAATTAATTGGACTATCCAATTAATTAACCGTGACCCTTGTTACCATTAACCATAAAGGGCTAGCAAGGGGATCTAATGGACCCACAGTTTTGAGCTCCAATAATACTTAGAAATATTAATTAAACTCTTTAATTAATATTCCATGATTATTAACCTCGGAGTTACTCCACTAAAAACCTGAGGATGTACTCTTGAAATTGCAGATGTATTATATAGACTGAAATCTCAATGTCTATCGATATAGCTATTACATATGGTATGATTCTCCATAAGTAGTTCATAATTAGAGCTAGGTCATAAAGTTTGTTATACCTCTCCAATTATATCTTTTCCTTTAAGTACCATTGATTCTCTAATGAACAATTATATCATATCTTTCATTACGGAAGGAGGAGAGCGCTCTTAATTGTTTAAGCCCTGAATCAACCCTTAAGGGAACTACTCCTCTACTTCTCGCAAGAAAGAGTGGATTCATTTATTGTGTGCAAACATTCCCAGCCACAAGCTAAACCGTGACTCGAAGATATGGAGTTATTGATCGGGAATGTTACTCCGATCTCACCCATGGTATGTCAAAAGCCACAATCCAACCTGAAGGGGTTAGTAAAACACTCAGAATTAAGATCATTCATATACAGCCATCATTTGTCAATATATGAATCTCTTCATTTAACGAATCTTGGTGAGAGATTCATATAGATCGTGGCCCTATCCTATATGATTTCATCATATAAGGTGCCTCCATTCCCATGTCACTACATGAGTAGTCTAGGATAAGACCACCATACATTACGGAATTGACTGCAGCTGTAGGTTAACCATAAACAAAGTACCCAGCTTTATTTGCTCTCTACGAACTCTTTAGATTGCATGTCTCAAACTGAATCCTTCTGTATATGACACTCATATACTCAGTTTGAGATTACATCCAACAATCTTGGATATTTTGCACATATGATATAAGCGTACGAATGTCGATAAATCAATATTTATAGAATGAAAAACAACTTCTTTTATTCATGTTTTTATAACATTTACATATTACAAGCTTTAGGGCATAAATCCCAGGAATGCCTGGAACGGTGTTGCTGAGAGGGGTAATCGTACTCTTATGAATATGGTTAAAAGTATGTTAAGCAACTTTACCTTACCCATATCATTATGGAGTGAAGCTCTAAGGACCGATATGTACATTTTGAACAGGGTTCCTAGTAAGTCAATTCCAAAAAAAAAAACTCCTTTTGAGTTATGGGCTGGAAGGAAATAAAGTTTAAGACACTTTCATGTTTGAGGATGTCCAGCGAAAGTTAGACTTTTTAACCCACGAGAAAAAAAATTGGATTTCAGGATAGTAAGTGGTTACTTTATTGGTTCCCCAGAGAAATCCAAAGGGTTCAAGTTTTATTTGCCTAACCATAGTACGATAATAATGGAAACCGGTAATGTCAACTTTTTTTAGGATGGTGACATTAGTGGGAGTGATTTACCACGTCTTGTGTCCATTGAAGTAACTAGAGCACAATTACGAAATATGGTAAATGAAGAAGCGAGGGTACAAGTCCCTTTACCTTTAGCTTATAAAAATATTGTTGATCCAAATGTTATTGACTATAATAACGATCAACAAATAAATAATGAATCACTTCATAATGAAATTATCACTATTGAAACAACAATAGAAGAACCACAAGAAATTGCATTACGGAGATCTCATAAAGAAAAGAGGATCAGCAATTTCAAATGATTACGTGGTTTATCTACAAGAATCTGATTATGATGTTAGGATGGATAATGATTCACTTTTGTACCGATAAGCCATAGAAAGTACTGATTCTTCTAAATTGATTGATGCCAAGAAAGAAAAGATGAAATCAATGGAACATAATGAAGTTTGAGATCTTATCGAGTTGCCTAACGGATGCAAGAAAGTTAATTGTAAATGGGTTTTCAAAACCAAGCGTGATAGTAAAGGCAATATCGAAAGACATAAAGCCAGACTCGTTGCTAAAGGTTTCATTCAAAAAAAAGGTATTAATTACACAGAGACCTTTTCACCTATATCTAAGATGGACTCATTTAAAATCATCATGGCTTGGATGGCTCATTTCGATTTAGAATTGCACCAAATGGATGTAAAGACTGTTTTTCTAAACGGAAATTTAGATGAAGAAGTTTACATGGATCAACCTAAAGGCTTTGCAATAAAGGGAAATGAAGATCTAGTTTGCAAGCTTAAGAGATCAATAAATGGACTTAAACAAACTTATAGGCAGTGGTATATTAAGTTTCATAATACCATTAGCTCCTTTGGTTTTAAGTAAAACACTGTTGATAAGTGTATATACCTAAAGGTCAGTGTGAGTAAATTTATGTTTTTGATCTTGTATGTCGATGATATCTTGCTTGCCAGTAGTGATCTTGGTTTATTACTTGAAACCAAGAAGTTTCTCACCAAGAACTTTGAGATGAAAGATATGGGTGAGACAACCTATGTGATTGGAATTGAAATATTTCGAGACTGGTAACAACGATTGTCAAGGTTATCTCAGAAAGCATATATTAACAAAGTTCTAGGGAGATCCTGAATGGAAAATTGTTCACTATGGAGGCTGAGTTTGTGGCGTGCTTTGAGGCCACAGTTCATGGTTTATGGCTGCGGAACTTTATCTAAGGACTTAGAGTTGTTGACTTTATTTCTAAGCTGCTGAGAATTTATTGTAATAATGCAACATCCAAGAATGACAAATATTATAAAGGTGCTAAGCATATGGAGTTGAAGTTTCTTTCCGTAAAGAAAGAAGTGTAGAAACAACGAGTGTTTATAAAACATATTAGCACAAAACTTATGATTGCTAATCTATTAAAAAATGGGCTTCCACCAAAGACATTCAAAGAACACATTGTTAATATGGGTCTTGGATGTAACCCTTGATGTTGTTATTTGAATCTATTATGTTATTTTATTATGTTAGACATTCTTTTGAGATCTCATTAAATTTGTTTCTGTTATTTTTTGTTTTCATCATGTACGTACATTTTTGATATTGAAAGAGTTTTAAACAGGATATTATGATGGATAAATTTTAGGCATTATTGCTAGCCTATATTTCTCGCTTACGTACGGTTCATAACAATCAAACTATTAGTGTTGTAGTACATGGAAGGGACTATATCGTTTCATTGACACACAGCTGCCATGACTCACATAAATAGATTGTTTGATCATGATATTATGATAACCAAATTATATAAGGCATAGATTAGATATATAATTTTTTAAAGACGCAATCGTGCGTGTACACACACATAAATGTCTTTTCTTGTAATCCCACATGGGTCCTTTTATAAAGTAATTTATTATTATTATTATTATTATTATTATTATTATTATATATGTCTTTTCCCACATGGTCCTTTATAAAGTAATTTATTATTATTATTATTATTATTATTATTATTATTATATGTCTTTTCTTGTAATCCCACATGGGTCCTTTTATAAAGTAATTTATTATTATTATTATTATTATTATTATTATTATATGTCTTTTCTTGTAATCCCACATGGGTCCTTTTATAAAGTAATTTATTATTATTATTATTATTATTATTATTATCATTATTATGTTATATGGACCAAGTGGGAGATTGTAGGATTTATGGTCCTAATAACTAATGGTTTTAATGTTAAGTTAATGTGGGATAAGTAAGTTATCAAATTAATTCTTAAATTAATGAAGGTTAATTATTCAAATTATGCACATGCCTATTGGTTAAGAGAAATTGTTTCTCAACGTATCATTAATTTTATGGGAATTAATTGTTACGTTAAACTAAATGTGAGAAACACTCGTCCTCTCTCCAACCTTTATTTAAATCAGAATTCTTATTAGTTTTGATAAACGAAATAACACATAAAAGTTTAAAGGATAAAGGTTAAGGAGGAAAGAAACGATTGTTGTCAAGATATCTTTTGTCATGGATCAAGCTAGGTACATAAGTTATTATCTTACAAAATTAACATGATTTTATTATATGTGAAACAGTATGTAATTCTAGATCTTTTATTTAACATTAAATTAAAACGTATAATAATTTATATGTATTTACTTTAAGACGTTTAATTGCTTACCTATGGTCCCAAATAGATTAGTTGAAACAGGACAATATGACATAGTAAGAGAGGCCCAGAGACATGCGATATTGATGATTTGATGACATGTATGATTACAACATTCCATCAACCCCTAACTAATTACAATTATATATAAAACAATAGTAATCAAAATCATAGGAGATTAAAAATTCATTTCGAGAAAGGCACTTCTGATCTGATGCTATAATCATTAATTCATTATAATTTGAGACATTCATGTTCGTTTCTTACAACTCTATCGAAAAACATTATTAAATAATTTTGATTTCGTCATTTATTCGCAAGGTATGATTAGGGATATTATCACCCTTTATTTAATCACAATTAAGTTGCACAACCTTGGTAACATTTATCGATCATGGCCGATTTGCAATATGCACTAGTGTTCCTCATCTGTCTAGCTTCCATCAAACTGGTTCGAACCATTCTGGGCAAAACTCGGACCACGGCTAAGCTCCCGCCGAGCCCGAGAAGGATACCAATCATAGGACACATGCACCTCCTGGGTCCTATACCTCACCAAGCATTTCACAAGCTCTCAACCCGGTACGGACCCTTGGTTTACTTCTTCATTGGCTCAAAACCATGTGTTCTTGCTTCCTCTCCGGAAATGGCAAAAGAGATTCTCAAAACCAATGAAACCAACTTCCTCAACCGCACCAAAGTGGCCAACCTTCATTACTTGACCTACGGTTCGTCTGATTTAGCTACCGTGCCTTATGGACCTCTCTGGAAGTCCATGAAGAAGCTCTTCATGACTGAGCTTCTCAGCGGGCGAATACTAAACCAGCTCCACCCCATTAGAAGGGAAGAGACGATGTGGTTTTTGAGGTTGGTGATGGAGAAAGCTGAGGCTGGAGAGGAAGTGAACGTTGGAGAACAGCTAATGAGATTGACTAATAACATAATTACGAGAATGACATTGGGGCAGAGGTGTTCGGATAATGAAGACGAAGCTGGTGAGGTGAGGAAGTTAGTGAAGGCGTTGAATCAACTGGGGTCTAAGTTTAATTTGTCGGACACCATTTGGTTTTGCAAGAATTTGGATTTGCAGGGCTTCAGGAAAAAGCTGAAGGATGCTCGAGACAAGTATGATGTTATGATGGAGAGGATCATGAAGGAGCATGAACTTGCGAGGAAGAAGAAGAATTATAAAGATGAGAGTGAGACAGCCAAGGATTTGCTTGATATTTTGTTGGATATATATGAAGATGAGAATGCAGAGATACGATTGACCAGAGAAAACATAAAGGCCTTCATTATGGTAACAGTTGCTTAATTTATTATTTGGCGTGTTTAGTAATCAAGAAACTTAATTACTAATTTGTGATTCCCGTGTTTACTAAAATCAGTTGGGAATTAGATTATGTGGTTTCCCCACAAAAAACAGGAATTAAGTTCCTGCCGGAAAGGAAATTTGATTCCCCCCTTTCACCTAAAGAATCAAGTTCCCTTTCCTGATTCCCTTTCCCATAGAACTTAATTCTTTTTCATTTCGTTCCTAATTAGTAAACGCGCCCTAAAAGTTAATTTTAATTAGTTGAAATCATATTTTTATTATATTCAAGTGTTTGATATTTGACAGAATATATTTGGGGCTGGGACGGACACATCTTCAATTACAATAGAATGGGGATTGGCAGAGTTAATCAACCACCCAAATGTGATGGAAAAAGCAAGAAAAGAGATTTATTCTGTAATTGGGAAAACCAGAGTAGTTGAAGAATCTGATATTGCCAACCTTCCTTACTTACAAGCTGTTGTAAAGGAAATACTAAGACTCCACCCTACCGGTCCATTAGTTGTGAGAGAATCAGCCGAAGATTGTACAATTGCAGGTTATCTGATTCCAGCAAAGACCAGGCTCTTTGTTAACTTGTGGTCTCTTGGTAGGGACTCTGATCACTGGGAGAACCCACATGAGTTTAGACCGGAGAGGTTTCTTAGCAACGAATGGAGCGCAAAGAGCCAGTTTTTGGATGTAAGGGGGCAGTATTTTCATATGATACCATTTGGGAGTGGAAGAAGAAGCTGCCCTGGAGCTACTCTGGCACTGCAGTTGGTGCCAACAACACTTGCTGCTATAATTCAGTGTTTTGAATTGAAAGTTGGAGATGAAGGGAGTGAAACTGTTAACATGGAAGAAGGACCTGGGCTAGCACTTCCCAGGGCTCATTCACTTGTTTGTAATCCAGTGGCTAGGCTCACTCCATTTCCATATTCCGTCTGATTATTGTTATGCTAGATGTGTGTGATTGATGATGATCATCTCATTCATAGGTGTTCAAATAAACTTGGTTATGTTGTTCAGTCCAAGCATTGGATTTAATAAAGGGTGATATAAGCATAAATGTTCAAGCATTACATGAAATTGATTTATATATATATATATATATATATATATATACAGTCTTTCTATTATCAGCTCGAACTAATATAAATATATCAGTTCCTTGTATATGAGCCATTAGATTTAAAAGATGTTTTAACAAGTGCATACGGACAAGTCAATACATTTAAATCCAATGACTCACATATAAAAAACTGATAGATTTAAAAGATGTTTTGACAAGTGCATACAGCTAAGTCAATACATTTAAATCCAATAGCCCACATACAAGTCTTATATCAGTTCGAACTGACAATAGAAAAATTATATATATATATATACCACCCGTGGGTATGACGACTCGAATATGAGACGTTACTGAGCTAAATGAGTGATATTTACCATCAAGATGAGATCAAATACAATAACCTCCCAAGCCTAAGAGCTATAGAGTATAGACAATAATAGAAAAAGAAATCAAAGCCAGTATATGAACCTATTAAGTACGTTTTTCAAATTCAAGCAGTTTATTTTCCTCTCAGTACCAAAAAAAAAAAAAAAAATCTTTTCCAACGTCTAAATGCCGTCAGAGACAGTCACAAATACGCTCGTCGCAAATAACTATTTATGTACAATTTAGGCAGTAGTGATATACTTGTTCATGTATGGTTGTGAGAGTTTTGATAAGAAATCAAAATTGTAAAACAAACTGTAAATTGGTTTAACTATAGCTTTATGTCTGATAAACTCTAATGAACTTATTGCAATTTTCACATTAATATATTAAACTATAAGCAATTCCTTTAGTTGTGCTTGTGTTTTTTTTTTTTTTGTTAATGTATTTTTCGATCCTCTTCTTGAGTTCAGTTATCCAAATAGCAAGCACTTCTTGAAGATTTTGGGGTTCTAAAAATTTTAGTACTATTTACTCTCCTACTTTTGAAACTAGCACCAATTTAATAATTTTAGTTTAAATGACACCAAAGGACAAAAATACCTTTATTTTTTCTTTTATCCTCTTATGTGATTCTTTTTTCCGAAAAACCTTCATTGATGGAGGTCACCACCATAAAATTGGAGGTAGAACAGAACCTCCAATGGAGGTCGAATAGACCTCCAAGGAAGGTCGATGAAGAAGATGTAAAAAAAATAATTAAAAAAAAATTGGGTGACAATTAGCACTATTGCCCAATTTTTTTTTTTTTTAAAAAAAAAAAAAATTAGATTAGCACTAGTAAGTCTCAGAAACACTAAAATAAGCCTTGTAAATACAAAAATAAGTCTCAAAAAGATTAAAAAAAGTCTCGGAGACTTATTTCCTTGAATCCTACACTTATTCTCTTGAATCTGAGACTAATTTTTTTGAAATTTTTTTAGATCCGTTTTCTTTTTATTTATGTTCTTTCGCACTTTTTTTATTCCCTCTCCTCATCGATTCCTTTTCTTCGTCTCAAACACTTACAAAAAAAAAAAAAAAAAAAAAAAAAAAAAGATAAAATCACAATTCCTCTTCAACTTTCTTGAGAGATTCTTCCTTTTTCTTGAGGAAAAATGAATGAAAAAAGTTATTTTTCTTAAGAGAAAGAGAAAGAGAAAAAGGGAAAAGTAAAGTCAATGGTATTTTTGTCCATCGTTATACTTTAGTGCTATTAAAACTTAAATTATTAACTCAGTGTTAGTCCTATGGATATTTTAGACTTTTTCTACCCAAACCCTCATAAAATGTTAAATGTGCGTAATGGAAGTCGATGGTTGACGGGGGCAGCATCATTTAATGAGATGTTACTGCAATTAACCTATAAGATAATAACATATGTTATTGTCTTATTGATGAATTTGATTGTTAATCGCTCATTGCAGCCACTAGTGGAAGCAAATAAAGCACTTGCTGAAACCATTGACATGGTCCTTTGGAAATCAAGAGGTTTCACAAGACTCGAGCATCCCCAAATTGCTATAATGTCTTCGCTAGCTAAATTAGAGAAATCATTGCTATACTGTTCTTAGTGTGTATTTGGTATGGCTTTTTAGAGACTAAAAGCGGTTTTTTAATGTTAAAAGCTATTTTTAGGTTTTTTTGTTGTTTGGCAAACCTTCAAAAGAGCTTTTTTAAGATTAAAAAAGCTATTTTATGTCGATCTATTTGTGAAGCCAAAAATTTAAGCTTCTCTAGAGAAGCTCTTTTTGAGCTTTTTTAATCGTTGTGATGGACGGTTGGAGATTAAGAGAATTTATAATAAAAAAAATAAAAATAAAAAACTGGAAAGGTGGAGATCCAACCGTCCATCTTCATATATGGACGGTGGTGATCCAATCTGGATCTCCACAGATCCAGATCTCCTTCAATGAAGATCGATCCATCGAAGCCCCTTCGATTGAGTTCGATCTCCATCATAGGAGACCTGGATCTACTTCGATGGAGACTTCATCATGGCAAAAAGAACTTTGATTGAGTTCGATCTCCATCATGTGAGAACTTTGATTGGGAAATCCAATGGCAAAAGAAAGAGATTCATTAGCTCGTTATTTAGTCTGAATCGGTGAATTGACAGAATCCGGGGGGGTGGTGTGCTATGAGAATTTAGAAATCCGATGCTTTGCTAGAGAAAGCAATCCAAAATGGAAATCAATCTCCATCAAATGAGACCTAGATCTCCTTCGTTGGAGATTGATCGATCTCTACCAAAGCTCCTTCAATGGAGATGATTCCATCTCTATCGTTCAGGTCCATCTTGAGCGACGAAGATGCTTAGATCTCCATCGAAGGAGATCTGAAGGTGGAGATCTAGATTGGATCTCCACCGTCCATCCAGATTGGATCTCCACCCTTCCAGATTTTTTTTTTTTTAACTAATCTCCACCATCCATCTTGAGATGGAAGGTGGGTATCCATTTATATGTTGTTTATTAAAAAAAAATGTAATATTTTTATAATATTATTTATTTTTAATGTATTTATTGATTTTCTATGATTATTTAATTTTTTAAGTAATTTTTAAAATTAAAAAAAATAAGTTTTATAACACATGTCAATTTTTTATTGGGCAATCCAAAATGATAAATTTGTCAAAGTGTAAAAGGTTGGGGGGCAAAAGTGTCATTCCCATTCAATAAATAAATACAAAGAGCAAACCGGTCAATTTGTATTTTCTAGCACGTTTGGCCGTTGAAATTAGAGTCGAAGGACCTATATGATACATTTCTGAAAAGTAAGGGACCATGTGTCCTAAAAAAGTATCACGTTAAAAAAATTGATATTTTCCCAAAAGTTAGGGACCTAATTGATAATACCCCTTTATCAATGGTTGGTCAAAGGTAACTTCTTGTAATTAAAGGAAAAGTTCATATATATGTTGTACTGCGAAACGTTAGGGTATATTATTGCAATTAACTCTATAAATCACAAATGCAATTTTCTAGTTATTTTTTGTGCTAATATATTTTTCATGGAGCAGATCTGCTCCGCCATTTTCATGATTTATTTTTGGTATGGAATTTGATTAAAGATGAAGAAGAGGTGTGTTTGGATATGGATTAATGAAGATGTGTATATTTACTTTTATTTTTGTTGGCAATTTGATTGAAGAATGTGGGTTAATTTGTTTCCTAATGGAAGAAAAAGATGAAATGAAGAGAAAATGGATTTTTTTTAATTAATTTAAAATAGTAAAATAAATAATAAAATATACAATATGGGCATTTTGGACCTTTTACGAAAAGAGAAAGAAGGCCAACAATTAACTTTAACGGTTTGAACAATAATGTTAAGTATGTTAATGTAATTTTAAGCAAAAGTTGCATATGCATGCAATTAGGTCTAATGTCAAGGAATTTGCCCATAATTAACTGATTTGACCTTTATTTTATTTTTTTGAAATATTACATTAATTCAAGGTTTTTTTTTTAGGACTCGAACCCACAATCTTGTAGTGCAGGTGTGAGGGGTTTACCACCGAACCAACCTCATCTCGTCTATATATATGACCACCTTTAGATTTAGAGGAAATGAATGGATAAATAATAAGATTACATAATCAATGACGCACAATTATGTAATGTTTATAATGGCTAGTTTTTTTTTTTTTTTTTTTTTTTCCCTATGAATAATAAAATTACATATTCGATGTTGCACTAATATGATATAATAAGTAGGTGTGAACAAAAAACCAATAAACCGGACCGAACTGGTCCAATCAGTTTTTTATCGGTTTTCTACCTTTGACCGGTTCCTTTCGGTTTGATTTTTAAAAACCAATAATTTTGGTTCGAGTTCCGGTTTGACACGTCAAACCGAAAACTGAACTGACGATCCAATAAAAGAAAAAAAAATCTATTGCTGCTCTAATTTTATATAAATATATTAAACCCTAATTTTGTTTTCATTCATCATTTCATCAGCCTAAACAAATCTGTCAAACACCCAAACCCTAGGATTACTCTCTAAACTCGCATTTTCTCACGCCAGTCGCACATCCCATCTCCACCTTGTCGTTCCTCCACCACGTCTCCCATCACTCATCCTTTGCTCGTGTCGATCTCACAGGCACCGTGGTTGTGCTGTTTGTCTCTCCTCTCCTTTGATGTGCTCGCTTGTGTCTTGTTGGTCCGGTCTCCGACTTCCTCTCCTCTGCTAGCCGTATCCTATCCCGCTACTCTACTCTATTCTCACTGTCCTCTCCTCAATCTATTCTCATCTATTTTACTAATATATTTATATCAAGACAGTAGGAACTGGAGGATGGATTTTTTTTATTATTGTTTTTTTTTCCTACTAAACCAAATACGAAGAACTTAAGAGAGGTGAATTGGAGGCAAAATAACTGAAAATATATATATTAAGTGTCTAATACAACCTAGAGAGGGGGTGAATAGGTTTTAACAAAAGATAATTACCAATTTTTCTTAATTATTCAATATTCAATAAACACCCAATCTAAGCAAATACAATCAACTAAAATTTAAGTGTGGGAAACAATAAATTGCACATTGATTAATTTACGTGAGAAACCCACAATTGGGAAAAACTCACGGGCTATTGTGCTAGCCACACACGATCCTCAAATCCACTACTTGAATGAAAGTTTACAACTTAGGTTGACCTCAAGTCAAATCATGTTTGGTCACTAACCCTTCCACTCTACCCAGTGAGCCTTTAATAGTGATTATAGACTTATTTGCTTGTGCACAACACTATTGTAGTCACAAGACTTGATTATCAATGAAGAGATTAAACAACCTATGTGAATATATGAAAATATTCTAAATGCAATTAATGCTAGGCAACATTAAATGATTATCTAGAGATTAAATGATGGCAATAAAATCAATCATAGATATCAAAATGTCTATATGAATGCTCATAAAGACCTAACTAGATATAGATATGAGAATCTAAAATCTAGTCATCAAACAAAAGCCAATCAACATAAGTTGTCATTAAACATTGCAAGGACAATAAATGCAATCAATAAATGCAATCAATGAGTCATAATCAATAATGTTTAAATGCAAAGCATAGAGACTTAGTTAGAGGGCAAAATAGTCATAAATGCTAGTTATCACAATACAAACCCAATCATGTCATAACTTCACAAAATATGCAATAAGAGTGAAGATTTGCTAAACTAAGCAATCAAAGACATGTCTTGATGAAATAGAACAATAAATGAAGATATGGTGTTTGTTCTACTTACCAAGTGACTTAAAGATAAAGATCTATGTATGAGAAAAACATTAGATGCACATGGAAGGTGATAGAGAGTGAATCAATGAAAGCTTGGAGCTTTCTCTCTCTAGAAACCTTGTCTCTTCTCTCTTGGAAGACCAATTTCGTGGTCTAGGGTTCTTGGTTCAAAGATGGGAGAAGATGGTGTTTAAATAGAGGCCAAACCAAAGCTATGTCGTTTTGGAAAAGTTGGAAAATAAAATTATAGAAAATGGATGTACGAACAGCAGCTTTTGGGTGAGTTACAAGCGGAGACATTCTAGACCAAAGTCGTTGTTCACCCACTGTACGTAGGGCAAGTGTACAACGGTTTTGGCTAGAATGGCATGCGATAGAGCATCAGCTCCAGTTTTGAGCACCTTCAAACATGACCAAACGACATCAAAAAATATCGTATAATATACCATTGGAAACGTATGGATATCTATTTCTACTCCTTTTTATAGAATGTTGTAGAAAAAGTTATGGTCATTAGAGTGACCAAAGATCAGATTTGGAAAACAACAGAGATGCCCTGTTTTAGTGGTCATTTTTGAGATATCAAAACCAATCCAAATAGTCATGAAATATTACGACTAATATACCATTAGAAAGGTATGTGTGTCTAGTTTATCCACAATTTTTCAAAACTTATTTTAAAACTTTGTATAAAACGTTACGGTCACAAGACCATGGCAAAGGTCAGTTTTGGAAACATTTGAAACATTGAAATCCAATCTTTTGAAACTAAACACTTTACTCCAAATAACCAAACTAAATCTAACACTTATCCAATAGAAGAAAGAGACCTTCTCAAGTGGTCAACCATCGCGCAAAATACAAGCACACCATCATGCAAACGCAGACATTTCTGATCACACAACCAGAAAACGAAATACACCTCACTTAAGACTAACATGAAGTGCAAGTGTGATTATGAAAGGAATGCACACATAAACAATGAGGTACAAATGCATGAAGTGTGTGTGTGCACCATAATCTCTTCAAGAATCAAGTCAAGTGTTTTACCTTACGCTCTTGCTCCTTGAAGTCACGGAGTGCTTGGAAGCTTGCCACTGAACACTTAGGCTACCCATTACAAAATTATCTCCAATGTGGTTTGTCATGAAATAAGCTAATTACAAAATAAAGATTCTTACAATAACCTTGAGTTGATGAAGATTTTTTGGTAAAGCCCATATTTTTTGTTTGGTAAAAACCGGTCCAAGAAGATTAAAATGGCCCAAATTGATTAAGATACATTAAACCCCTATAAATTAATCTCCCATAAATAAATATCCTCTTTAAATTAATAAAAAAATATCGGTCCTGACTCGGGCTAGTGTAAAAAATTAATAAATCCCTCTATCATAATAATTAATAATAAAAAAATAAAACCTAGTGTAAAATTTCGGTCCCGACAGTTGCATAAATTAATAATTTCATAAAACTACAAAATATATTACATATTATTCAATAACTAAAAAAGTACTTCAAAATACTAGTTTGCACTAGGCCACCTTGTTTGATATTTTTGACTTCATCCTTCATCTTTCGAATTGAATTGTCATCAGGAAGTTATTGTGATCACCTTCTTATTGTAGCCAAAAGGTTTCAATTAAATTTATCATTTCAACAACCCTTCTTGTAGAGATTTTAGGTACCTCATGACTATCATCGTCATCGCCATCTATCTCAACCACACCATCATTATTCTGCCTTGTGATATCATTAATGATATTCTCTTCAGTTGGAGTGTAACACATTTTTTCTTCCTCCAGATGGTTAAGCAAATGATTGACATCCACAGGATTGCTATAGTGGAAGCTTTGAATTTGTTGATCTAATTCACTAGTAACACCACTATCCTCAATGTCTCCCTCGGTTTCTCCTTGGACTGTACGAATTTTGCAATGAAGAAAACAATTAGCGATGATCTTGGTCTTAACATCAAATGTCGATGTTGCAACAGCCATATGAATGGCTTTTAAAATATCAATCTTTTCAGTATCAGGTGTGTTGGATTCCAAACGTTCGAGCAGCATATAATTAAAGCGACGATGATAATACGCCTTGAAGTTTCGAATTATTCCAACATCACATGGTTATAGCTTTGATGTCAATTTTGATGGCAGATAGTGCACTGTGGCGTTCCTGAGTTGGATGTGATTATATAGCTCTATAAGTGGTACATGGCAGTGCAATTGTCAAGGAGAATGCCATGGGAAGTGCAATTATGATTAGGAATCCTGAAATAAAAATGAACTTTTCCCAAAAAAAAAAAAAACCAACTAAATAAGGAATCTTAAAAGGAAACTTTCCTAAACAAAAATACTGACTTACACATGTTTTCTAAGACAAAATAACACTTTACAATGTAAAACCCTTGAAATTAATAACCCCTCTAAATTAATACTCAATGGTGGGTCCTAAGAATATTAATTTAGAGGGTTATACTATATATTAAAAATATATAAAAAGTGTGATTTAAAAGGCTAATAATTAAGACTGACGATATTTACACCCCTAAAAAACTGTATATACACTCCAATTTAGTATATTTTAAAAAAAATCCAATATTATCCTTGAGTAAAATTACTTAAAAGACTAAATAATTTGTAAGTACACACCAATAATTATTAATTGGTTTTATATCAATCCTTTGTAAAAAAAGAAAAATGAAGTTTCCTATTAATTGTTTGATATGATAATAAAAACCTTTCTATTTTATTAAACTCTAAATTTTATTTGAAATACTAATTTTAATTTCTTTTATGCAATACAAATTGATTGAGTTGACAAACAATTTACTGCTATAATTGAGTAAAACAAAAATCAATACCAACAATAAACTTTCTTATGAACAATTGTTTTTAAAAATAAATAAATAAATAACTTTCTTAGGAACAAAGAAATTGAGATTCACTATTGTGTGCTGAAAACCTCTTTTTACATAAAGACTTTTAAAAAAAAAAAAAAAAAAATTAATGCAATGAAAAGAAATTTTTTTCATACAATTTTCTAGTGATATCAAATGTTTTTGCAGTAGTTAGAAATTATTTATTTGAATAAAAAGATATAAAATAATAAAATTTTAAATAAATCTAATTAGATAACAAAATAGTGGGGTGTACTAACAAAAATATAATACAATAAAATTAAAGAAGGGGTATTTTTGGCATTAAATGGGGTTTATTTACGAACCAAAGATATTTAAGATATTTTTGGGGTGTACTTACGAAAGGGGTGTACATACAGTTTTTTAGGGGTGTCAATATCGCCACTCATAATTAAAGCTCGAAAATTTGGCTCAATAGACCCAAAAACCAAATGCACCGAACCAAACTAGTATAATTCGGTTGGTTTCGGTTTGGTTCACCTATCAAAATTTTATTGGATCGGTTCACTTTTTAAAAAAACCGAACATATTCAGTTTTTTGTTGGTTATATCCAAAAACGAACCGATCAATTAAATGCTCACCCCTAATAATAAAGTAAGTGTAGGAAATATTTATATATGGTATGTAGGCTAATAATATATAGAATGTAGACGTGTTATCCAACCTACGGATGAAATTTCTAGAAAGAGGTGAAAAAAAATAACTTGCATAAATATCATTGTCTATTGAAAACACATATCCCAAATAGACACACCTAAACCTAGATTTCAAATATTATTGTCTCGACGCATCATAATTATGAAGCTTTTTCTTTCTTCCAACAACCTACATAATCTTGCAATTGAAAAAAAAAAAGGAAAAAAAAACGACAATTGGATCAGCAATTTACCGGTGAAACGAATCTGATCGATGGGAAACGTTATGGCTGGTAGAGCTAAGGCCTCGAATCAACAGAATTTCATGGCCGACTTGGAAGTCTATTGCTCAACTCATTCTTGAAATTGGTCATGCTGAGGGTCATTCTGTTGTTGCTGTTGTCTGGTACATGTTGAGTTGCTTAGATTACTATTTCGGAAGTTGGAGGTTCTAATATCGATGGACAGTTGTTGAGCCACGAGGTTTGCTAGATGAACCTCTGCATTCAGATCTGCTATATCACTATCCATTCTATCGGTCTTTGATGCCATCTCTCCGGCAGCATATTGCAATCTATGAAGTTCCGTGATTAATGCATCATTTAAAGTATATTTGATTTGATCCTATTGGTTCACGGCCTGAATAAAGAACATCACCGCAGTAATTTTACTTGCCGATCCCGTCTAATCACCTTAAAAAAAATGAAAGATCAAACACGCCTATGTAGATTTTTGTTTTTCTTCTGCTTAAATAAACTCCGATGAATTTATTGCCACTTTCTCATTAATTTATTTAACTCCTTTATGTGTGTTTTTGTTTTTGCTTAATGTAGTTTTCGATCCTCTTCTGGAATTTAGTTATAACAAGTAGCAAGTACTTTAGGAAGATTTCGATGCATCTCATGATCATATATGATCGAAGGTGAAAATATCTGTACTACGATTTGGTAGAAATATCGATATCGACAAATATTATTGTAAAATGTACATAAAGTATAAAAATTTGACTAAAAACATAAAAATAATAATAATAATAAACTTTTAAAATAATCAATAATATAATATTATGACCTCGAAATAGACAAATGAAGGAAGAAAGACGATAGTATTAACAAGGAAAAACTATTTCACATATTTGTTTCTCTTCTTTTTCTCTTATTCACGAGTGCCACATTGAAAATTTTAACAAAATTTACAACTTGTTATGGAAGTCATAGAAAAAAAAATCGAGACCAAAAGTAATTGCAGTTACAAAATTTTACAAGAAGTTGAACAGAAGAGATAATGGCCTGAATAATGTGTCTTGACCTCCTGTTTGAATAACTACTAGACAGTGGACACTAAGTGGTGATCAAACTAAACTTGATGGCCAATCAAAATGGGCCATATTGTCATCACTTCTACTCCAAGCTCCTTGAGCAATCTCATCAAATAATTGGTTCCAACCCCAGTTTGAGTACCCCAAGAAAAACCAGTAGTCAGCAATTGAATGATTGCCATGCTTCAGCTCTTGGATCTCATTAACTGTCGCTAATTGATCGAGGAAGTAAACACGCGGTAGCACTTCCAGGTACTGACTATTACTAACTCTTCGAGTTAAACCAAGAAGGGGCATTCCTTGCTTTATCAGTGGACCGCCAAAATACAGAGGAGCTTGTTTTAGGAATTCTAGCCCTTCCTCGAGTTCCTGCAGAGCCTCCCATCTTATAGGCTTGTTAAAAATCAGACCCTCGAATCCAGTATCTTGATCAGCCTTAACTATTAGAATTTTTGAATTATCAAATGGGTGTACATTGACCAGCTTATCGGTGGCTATAAGGACAGAACCAACCACCACATGATGGGCCGTTTCCTGCAAGCCTTTTGATGCATGAGATTTTATCAAACTGCCTCTGTTGACTCCTTGAGGTGTCTTGCTCTTTAATAGGACTTCATGAAATCTTTCCTTGACAAGAACATCATCACGATCAGTAGTTGCTGATAGACGGTCAAACATATCCTGATGCCTGACTCCTTTATCAGTTGAAGTCAATAGAATTCCTACCAAAACCAGCAAGGCTAGAAAAATTAATAAAAAATCAACTCTAAAAGTGACACCTTGACAACAAAATACCAATGTTTAATTTAATGGACAAATAAGTAATGATTAGACAGTAGCAAATCTTTTAAATCAATGAAACTAGAAAACTCACAGCAATGAATTTGAATAGCAACTTTCTTCTGTCACACCCATGGGGAAATGGTGACTCATTGGAAAACATGTGAATGACATTTTGATAAGATAACTATGTGACAGTTACATGGTCCCAATTTCCACAATGTTACAGAATTTGCTTTCCAATAGGAAAGGGAGTATTACCATGAGACATGAAATCTATGTTCTCATTGAATGTACAGGCTTCACATCCATGCAAGGAATTTCATATGCATCTTATACTGCATTCTAGTAATAGTCTAAGTCTATCATGTTTTACATGTACGGCAAGGATTGTTATTGATAACCAGAAGGCTTGAAGACACTCTACAAATTAAAATGCCTAAATAAAGTTTTTACAAAGAGGTGTAAGTATGTCAATGAGATAAAATATTAGCAAGTAACTAATTACAATAAGGAACAACAATAATATTTTTATAGGTCCAAAACCAACCAAAACTTAAACAACCAAAAAGAAAACAAACATTCCCTATGTAACAGACATATTCAAAAATATTCTCTGGCAATTGCACATATTACGAACAATAGAAGAGGGAAAGAGCATTATAATTAGCCGAACGGGATGCAACATTAAAATATCAATTCACTGCAACTATTAGTACACATCAACAATGTAAAACAAGATCCCTCAAAAACAAGACAAAAAAAAAACAATGTAACACAAGATGTTTTATACTGAAAATATATTACCCTTCCTACTGATAAGATGACGAGAATTATGTCCATGATCAGCCATAAACTTGATAACATCAGCTACAGCTAAATCTCCTCCATAAGGAACAGCATTTTTACTTTCTGCTGGAAATAATATCAGAGCAGGATAAAGTTCCCTCTGCATGTTTCATGTACATCCAAACAAAAAATACATTGTCATTTATACCTCATAACACATTGTTCGGCAAACTACATATTCAAATACAATTAAATGCAATGATAATTGGCATGCAGATCGAAAAATCCGATTATTCAGTTCATAAATATCAAAATAAAAAGAAAATTAGACTTAAAGTGCTGACTTTGATATTTGATATAAGTTAATTAAAAGACTTCTTTCACCAACTATCAGGTGTAAAATCTTTGGTACTCAGAATGTTTACAATTCAACTTTTAACAGTTCCTTAATAAACTTTAGTCTTCTGACAATTTTTTTTTTTTTTTGTTTTGTTAGGAAATAAGAAATATATTAATAAAATAAGAAATGTACAAGAAATTCATAAAGAACAGAAAAGACCTCTACAGAGGGAGGAAGTCCCCCAACTCAAAAATCTATATGGCACTGCTGCTTTCCAATTATAAATAATGAAAAATAGAGTAACATACTTGCACTATGTTTGGTTTGATGGAATAGAAGAGAAAAGAAAGGAAAGGATTTTGATGGATTTCTAATGTCTTGTTTGGATTGTTAAATGAGAGGGTAAGGAAAGGAAAATGGGGGAAAGGGAAGGAAAGGGAGGGAATGATTTCTTCTTGTTTCATCCAATTTGGTTTCCCATCAAATTTGGGAGGAAAAGGAGGGAAAGGAATCCAGAATTAATAACTTTTTCAATATCCCAAAACTAACCCTATTAATACTTAATGATAATTTTAATTGACATCTATGTCTCAAGCCTCATTCATACTTGTTCATTATATGTTGTTTGCTCAAATCACCATTCTCTGATAAGGTAAACTATTTATAATATTTTTTTTATTACATTGTTATGGCTTATTTGGTGTATATGCTGTGACTATTTTGATGCTAAAACTTTGTAAAAACTTTGTAAAGTTTTTTTTTTTTTTTTTTTTTCTAGAGAAAATTGATTCATGTGATTTGCAATTCATCTATTTTTTTTTTAAATAAATACTCTGTATGATTATTCATGTGGTTTGCAATTCTAAATAGATCTTTTTTTTTTCTATTGTTTTTTTGTCTGATAATTGATAACATTGGGATTGGGTGCGATGATTTTTCTACAAAAAAAACACATGCTTAACATTGGGTGCTATGTCTCAAGCTAATCTCCGTCTGGTGGCCTTGTAATTTTATGCCCTGTTTAGCATATGAACATCTTATTGTTGTGGTTGTGGTTGTTGTTGTTGTTATTGTGGCTTTATAATTTTATGCACTGTTTAGCATATGAACATCTTATTGTTAATTTGCTTGGGTTGTATTTGGTTCCACAGATGATGTTGTTAGGCTTTTATTATAATTTATTGTAATGCTGCTGCAATAGAGTCAAATAAATAATGTTGTGCTCAGTTACAAATAAGATTTGTATTGCTACTGTTGGGTATTCATATTGTTGAAAGAAGGGTATTTTCGTAAATAGAATAAAATGTATTCATTTATCTCTCCTCCAAATAAAATTGGTTTCCTTTCCTTTCCTTTCTATTCATAACCATCCAAACAACAATCATTAAAAACACTTTCTTTTCCTTTCCTTTCCTCATAAACTCATCCTTTCCTTTCTCCTATTCCATCAAACCAAACATAGTATTAAGGTCAGAGGTTATAGTCATAGTCTCATAGATGCCCAAAATCTGATTTTATTCCAACGAACCTCTATCCCTTCTCCTTCAAAATCCTCAAAAATCCATTTGTTCCTTTCATTCCAAAGCACCTAGAAGAAAGCCATCCTAGATTCCTAGTACACTCCCTTAAAATCTTACCCTTTATACTTCTCCTGAAACCACCCTAGCACATAATCACATATCTCTTTGCATTTAAAAAAATATAAAAAATGAATGAATAGAAGACAAGGAATGTTTCACTTAAATGAGAGCAAAAATTCCAAATTTATCTTTTTATCCTTATTTTCATAATAATCAGTGTTAACTTTTAATACAGTTATACAGGGCAAATAAAATAAAAGTAAAGGCAGGAATTTGCATTTATACCAACAAATACACAAGATTTTTTTTTTTTTTTTTCCTTGTCAAAAGATTACGCTATTAAAATCTAATCATGAGAACAAGTTTGCTAACATAAAAGAGCAATCAACTGAAACCAGATAGAATTTACAAACAATGCTCAATAAATTGAAAGAATTGAATGTTTTGAAAATAAATTGAACAAAACATTTCTATGCTTTATGCATGGTTAAACAAAGACTGATTCCAATAAGTACCTGAATCATTGACTTTAGGATTAAACTGCAATCGTTCAATGTGCAATCCATCAAGTAGATCCTGGGAAATCTAGAAACAACATTCTTCAAATTGTCTGCCACAAATATTACCCTCATTTAAAACTAAAATATTTAAAACAAGGTATATTCTAAATTCAACATTCTTCACATCTAGGAAAAATATAATTGGATAAAATTAGTATGACAAAGCATTCTCACAGGAATTAAATATTATATATTTTGCCACTAAACAACATTACATGGTAATGTATCATGAATTCCCTTCGTTTAATTTATTTCATTGACAGTGTCGGAATAGAATGATGCATTTGGAGAAGACACCAAAAAACTGATCAATACGTAAGTGTTGCATCCAAAAAACCCATGAACAAATGATAGTGTTTGAAATGTTTTCTATTAAAAAAGAATTATAAATTGAAAGAAATAATATCGATTCATCCGGATAATCCAAACAACGCAATATCTAGCATAAAATTATCTTCAAGTCCAAAGGAAAGAAGATGAATAAGTTAGATAGTCCCAAAGATATTCGAGCATCCTAAAAAATCTTTCTATTTCTTTCTAACCAAAAGACAACATTTCCTATAAAATCAAAAGATGCTTTCCCTCCGAACACGTAATGATATTTAGTAAATAATTGAATACATGAGGAAGGACCATCAAATCCACCTTAGAGTCCACATATTTTTTACATTCTGCAACAAGGAGAAAAAACCTCTTTTAAAATACTATTGTGAGAAGAAACAATATATGTGCCAAGATATTGCAAAATGCCAAAGGAAAACCAAAAACAGTTAATATCATTGTGTGAACTTGATGCGATCCCCGGCTTGAAGCAACAATGAGAAAACCAAAAACAGTAAACAAGGAAGAGAACGGAGGGGACCTGCAATAATTGAGACCAAAAATAACCAAAGGAATGAATAGGTTGATCGCGAAAGGCTAGTTTCCACTTCAGAAACCCAATGTTGTGAAATATCACTTTCCAAACTTTATGGAACAAAACTGCAATTCTTGAAAAAAAAAAAAAACAAAAAAATCTAAACTACTTTCCAAAAATTGATGAAAAAATAGACATTTTCCATCATCGACTCAAGAGTGGAACTTAAAGGCGACCAGGGGTGACCTGATAATCACTTCATGCAGTATAGCATAGGTTGATATGTAATTGCATTACAAATGCTAACAGATTCATAAATTTCAATAAAAATAAGAGATGCAAATTTAGAAAATTGTGAACATTACTATTTTTCAAACATTAATAAAAAAAAACAATCAAAACAGAACAAGATAAAACCTAAACGCCAGGGTACATTTTTAAAATGACCATTAAACCTGAAAGCTAAATTTATAGATAGGGCCCGACAAAAGAATTTAAAACACATTTCATCTCATACAAGGTTAAATTTAATTAGCAATCTTGTCATATGGATCAAGCACAAATATAAATGCAGAACAAATGCATATACAAATATAGTTGTAGACATGTCAAGGAATTCAAACATAAGTCCTCTTGGTCAACCTTGTTCTAGTTAAATAGCCTTCCTATGCTTCATTGTGCTACCGCATCAAAACAGATATTTATATCAATAAGCTCAATTATCATATTGAATAACTACTAATAGTAAAATGCCAAATAATAGTATTTAAAATTTGATACTAATGATATATTTAAGAGACTTTATTCCATGAAAGTAAGAAAGTTGCACTATATGTAAGAAGAATATATTTTGTTGCTTTGCAATATAAGAGCAAGAATATCGTGAAGTTTGCATATCCTCCTAAACTCAATCTTCTTAATATCGTTCAATTCAAATTAAAACTTTGGTTTTCTGCCTATCTCATTTTCATCCTGGTTTTAGGACATCAAAACTTCTTTGGATAAGTCCAATGCAAAATAGCTAGAGTTTTACCATGAAGTTGGATACGAATATCCACCAATAATTTTGTTATCTTAAATTAAATAAACTAGTTTTTGACCGATATCTAAAACAAAGACATATAAACTTGTGAGGCCTAGTGTAACATAACACATAATTGGTTTGCGATATACCAGCAACCGGGTTACTTAACTACCAACACAAACTCACAGTTGAATCAGAAAAGGATGCATTTACTTGGAAAACTAAATTTTGCTAGTGAAGTATCAGAGATTATTGGAACAAATAATTGAAAACACTTAACAAAACACTTACCACCATGAAAATCTGTTTCCCCATTTGTATATTCATTTTTCAGCATTTTCATGTAATCCTTTATTGCCTGATACACTTCACGGACAACCAGTTCCATTCTCTGGCAAAACCCACACCAACCACTACTAAAAAGGACCAACACATCCTCATTCCAAGCGTTAGAAGAATTTTCGTTATCAGATTGATTTAAACCAAGAACCAGCTCAGAAAAAGTATGAGTTGTAACTCGAGGGATAGAGTCCACCTCATGAAAATCCATATTAACAAATGGTGGATGCGTGGCCTCTCTAGAGCTTTTAAGAATAGCCTCAGATCTTTGATATGGAAGAAGGCTTCCATTAAGGAATCTATGAAGAAAACCAGCCATTGAAGAATAGCTGAAAATTGTCTCTTTAGGGAAGACATAATGTTGCTGTGAGATAGGATCAACTATTACCAATGATGGAATAGTTGACCCACCAGTCAAAGCTCTAAGTAACCTGTAGTTACCATCACAAAAGTAAAAGGAACCCCTAAATCCTTGAAACTGATGTTGTGGTTCCTCTAACTTGGATACTTGTGAAGAGCTTTTTTCTTCCACCTTCATATTTTTAGCATTAGTAAGATAATGATCTTGCAAACATTCAGGTACTTCAGATATCAACTGTTCATTTGAATCAACAGAAAATGCCTTTTCTTCATAATGATGAGAAGGTAAAACAACTGTGCTTTTGGCACCCTCAATTGATATACTTGCCCCATCTGATTGATCTATGTCTGGATCAATAATATTTTTAACAAGGCCTTCCTCAGGCGGTATTTGTGAGACCGAATCAGACGGTGATGCATCTACAATTTTGATGTCAATGTCATCAGACAAAAGATTGAAACCCGCCTCCTTTGCAAGTTGACTTAATTTTGCATCCTTCTTTTTCTGAAGGAGGTATGCTAAAATCTCATGCAAGGAACTGCCTTGCAAATCTGTAGCTACGTTATCTAAAACGACATGTTGGCCCTCATTTATAACCATGATAGACATCTTATCCTTTAAGTTAATCTTCTGAGTTGTTGGAGATAGTTTTAATCTAGGATGTTCAGATGTCTTCCTTAAAGCTTGATTACTTTGGACTGAGGGTGTCCCAGGCTGGTCAATTTTCTGCCGACTTGATGAATATGGAATCAGATAGTGTAGCGCTAGTTCTCTAAAAGTATCCAGGGCTTCCTTACCCTTACTTCTGGTTTCTGATGAGCCAGATGATCTATCCACAAACAGAACTATCGATGGCTTATTTGCTGAGAGAACATTGTCAAGACCGTTCTCATCACTACCTAGCTACATGACATGAAACGGGTATAAACCAATCATTGGTATCAAATAGACAAGCTATAGTGGCAAATAAATAATAATAATAATAAATCATTTCAAAGGATGAGAAGAATGTTGGAAAATAGACTGAAATAATATAAAGCTTCAATGGTCGTGAAATAATTAATCAAAAATGCTTTTTTTAAAAGGATGTAGCGCATCATACTAAATCACCAAAGCAATCTCAAAAACAAAAGTGATAAAAAGGCTGTAGAATGTTAGCACAAAAAGAATTCAAAGTTATTTGTAAAATAAGAGAAAAAGAATAAATGGGGAAGTGAAAAGTACTTAATTTGTAATATCATCAGTATAACTATCTCAACTAAATATTGTCACAATATTCTGTCATCTACCTGGAAAAGGTCTAGGATATCTATATTTACATATCCTAAGAACTGCTACTTTTGAAATGCTCATTTGTAGTGCGCATCCACATTGATGCATGCACATCAAGAAGCAAGGCTACAGAAGTAATGTAAAAAAAAATGGACTATACATCACCTAGTGGAAAACTAGACCATGAAAAAAAAAATGGAGTATTTACCCAATAAAAGCACAAAAGGGACGTACTAAAACGTCTAGCTTAAATGAGACAAGCAACCTTGTATACCACAACAATGGAATAAACCTGTTGACAATTTAGGCGAGCAATTGAAGTTCTGACATTGCAAAACAGGAGATCAATATAAATAATAAATCTATAAGTTTAACCATGCAACTCAGATAACTATTAAGTATTTCCAGTGGTTAACAATTTAAGGGAAGCAATTAAGATTTTGAATATGGCAAGAAAGGGTATCATAAGAGCTATCAAAATTAATATTCTAAGTAAATTAATTACTCTATCAAACAAGCCATTCTTAGGCCTGATAAATCTTGATGTTCCCTACTCACAGTTAAGAAACCTAACAAGGACTTTGAGCAGAAGACAATGTAAGTTTACATGGCATTGAACAACAACGATATGTCGATATACATATATGAAGGTGCAAAAAATGTATGTTTACCTCACCAACAAACTCATTATTCATCTGTAGAACACCCTTGAGGTCATTTTCCTCTTTGAGAATCTTTGAACAACTTGGACACCCAGCTAAGTAAAGAATTGCCAACCCTGAATCAGAATCTTCAATACCAAAATATTGAAGTAATGATCTTTCTGAAGCCAGACCAAATCTATGCCTTTCAGGAGGCAGGAAGAATTCTCTTGCAGCAGTCATGAACTTCGCGAAGAATGACTCAAATCGCTGAAACTCTTTAACGTTACAGGACAATCCAACACCAGACATCATATTCGGAGTCTCCTGGAAAGGATCACTGTCATTTACTGTGCTGAATTCACCAAGCCAAGGGATTCCACCGAACCCATTCCCAATGCCACACTTTAGATTTCCATTTTCAATCCCCTGCATTCAAAATAAATAAAAAAATAAATAAAAAGTTTTGATTAATTTATTTATCGCAATAAGTTATTCAATTAATTCACAACAAGTTTCATAATGATACAATAAGAAACCACCAACCACCTTCTCGTTACCGTTTTCTCTGGATATTTGCGTTCCATCTGTCTCTTCACTAAAGAGCAGTCCAAAATGATTCCCTGCAAAAAACTTCTGCTCAGTAATATTAACAGAGAAGTCAAGTATTTAATTGTGCAACAATACATGAAAACCTACAAAGAACCCATATCTCATGAGAACTCAATTACTATTGACTCACAGGAAAGTGAAACATTGCTGCTTATGTTGATGGTGGATAAGTGTTTGTAGAAACATCAAAGAGAGAATGAGATTATATCAGTCATTGAAGTAAATCAATGAGAAATTAGTTTGAAATGAATAGTACCAAATGGAAAACATCCACTCAAGCAGCAAGAAAATCATATATCAGCAAAATAACTTCCATTAATTACACTAGCCCAAATGTTTTTATCTTTCTCATAATAAATACGTAAATAAACAAAGCGGCATCTTTGGCACATTTTATGCTTTTTACATTTTGAAAGAAGTATAATAGAGGAAGGTATTAAGAAATAAAAGTAGGACCAGTAAGTAGTCCATCTTTTGCTGACAGAACCATACTAAAGAGAACAAAACCAGTAAACAACAAATCAAAAAAGGAAACCCAAAAGAGCATAACAATATACATACTCCTAAAATTTGTCTAATCATAGTACATGTTTACAAAAACACAACCACAACACAAGCAAGCTTATTCTTTACTTGTAATTTGTCTATACCTTTGGCAGTGGCATTGTTGTTGGCCCTGGCCTGCAACTTAGGAGTCCATCCACAAAAATCAAAGAGAACAAAAGCCTTGTCAGTTGATTCAAGGAATGCTTTCAAGTCCGCGGTAGAGTTGAGGGTTTTGAGGGGCAATTCTCCTGGCAAAACTGACATATAAGGATAAATAGAATGTAGAATATTAACTGCTCCAAATTTGCCTCTATACTTGTAAGACACTGAATAGTGATAGAATAAAACACTAAAAATTCCATCGGCAGCACCAATAGCATCAGCCAGTATCTTCTCACTGTTCCGATATATAACCCTCAACTTCAACTCCTCTTCTTCTTGCGTATCAGTAACCATATCAGCTAATTGCTTCATTAGGGATCGAGACTCACCACACCCTGCAATCAGAAAAATTACATTAGATTAGTAAAATGAGCTTAATCGATAAGTAAATAAGAGAGCGAGAGAGTGAGAGAGAGAGTACATGGAACAGTGACTATTAGGAGGATGTGAGGGTACAGTCGAATCTGAGAAGAGAAATTTTGTTTGGTGAGGATCTGCCATTTTTCTCCGACGCCGGTAAATTCAGAATCGACGGTTAATGATGATGATGCCAAAGTGATAATCAAAACCCCCAGTACCAACTTCCTCTTCATCACCTTGTAAATTTTTTTCAGTATCAAAAACACTTCCGCTTTCACTCCGTTAACACAATCCCTATTTCTTCGCTATTTATTGGCTTTAGGATTATATTGATGTGTAAATTCTCAAATTAATCACATCAGTTTATATAAATTTGTTTTTTTAACACATTTACTAGTTTATTCTTAGTAACCAACTTTGAACATTTTTTTTCAGAGAGAAATTCATAAGTAGCCATAACACTTATCATACTTTTGTTTTTAACCACTTTTGAATTTTTAATTGTTAATAACCACTTTTTTAAAAAAAATTCAATTTAGTACCATAAATTACCAGAGTACCCCTGAAAATAGTATTCTTTAAACCTCGAAACAAACTTGAAATCACGACTAAATTGAAATACACAAACTTGAAATCATGCCTAACTGGAAATATTAAAACTTGAAATCATGCCTAAAATAGAAATATTAAAACTTGAAATCTGGACTAAATTGAAATTAGGATAAGTTTTTTTTTTTTTTTTCCCTTCTTCTTCCTCATCTTCTTCCTCAAATTCGAATTAGGGTTAGGTTTAATTTTCAGAAGATCTGGTCGACGACATCGCCGGCACACCCTGCTGCCGGAAGACACCCGATCGTCGCTCCAACCAGCGGCGGACAAACCAGCGGCGCACGACCCCCGTCGCAGCATCACTTGGTCGTTCGTGGTCATCACTGGTTCGTGCGACCAACCAACACCTGGTTCGTGGTCGACGCTGGTTCGTGGCGTGGCCCAGCTGCTTGTCGGCGCTCGGCGGCTGTCAACCATGCCGGCAAGAGAGAGATCACGGAGAGAGAGGGAGATCGGTGAGAGAGAGAGAGCAGAGCAGAGGAGAGGAGAGAGAAAGAAAAAGAAAAGAAAGGAGAGAGAGAGAGCTGATTTGGGGGTTTTTATATGAGGGCTTTTGAGTAATTTCTCAAAAATATGGTTAAAAACAATTAAAAGTATGGATGTGGTTAAAAAAGAAAATCCCATAAGTAGATGGGTCAGTTTTGGCAATTTCCACTTTTTTTTCATCTCATAAGTCTAAACCAAAAAATTATAAAAAGATCCCTTGTAAGTAGCATCTTCTACCTTCAACTCTTCTGTCCTCTAAATCACTCTTAATTGACATATTTTTGGAGAGTTGATATGCAAAAATAAAATCGAAGAAGGCATCATTCTTAGCAATTTCACATTGCAAAACAATTCTTTGCAAAATGAAAATCGCATTGCTCTTAGAGTTTTTTTTTCTCATGTTGCTCTCGTGGTGTAATGATTTTTATCAATGCTAGTGAGTGTTCTAGTAAACGCTGGGCATTAGTCAGACGGTAGACCAACACCTACCGCCTAGTCGGCCGGAATTATTTATTTTTCCCACTTATAAAACCAATAATAAAACTCGTATTATGACCAAATTCAATCAAAATCATCAACATCTAGTCCAAATCCATAAAAACCAATGAAAATCCAATCATAAATTGCCAATTTCATATTTCACATTTCATAATCCAATATTCCAATCAAAGTATCGACATTCAAACAAAAATAAAAAACAAATCAAACTATCAAGTATCAAAAATGAAAAAATGAAAAAATGATCAAGTCCAAGTTCCAACAAAGTGACAAACTCTAAGTTTCCAACAAATTCAAGCAAGAAAGTTTTTGACATTCAAAATGATAAAGTCATAAATGATAAAACAAGGAAGTTAGAACTTAGAAGTTAGAACTAGAACTCTATAAGACATCTAACTATCTAAGATTGAGTTTCTAATTCTTTGTATTCTACTTCATATTCTTCCAATTCAAACACACTGTCATCATCGGATTCAAACTCAACATTTTCTTCGATCGCCACATCGTCGGATTCAAAATCATCTTCAAGATCTCTCACTTCATTTCTACCACTTCTTCGAGGTTGTGTGAATTCATTCGCTCTGGCCACTTCTCCAAGTACTTGCCATGTAAGCCCCGAACCTAGCTCGACTTCATCATCACCATCATCAACAATCCATCCTTGTGCATTACTAGCATCATTTGCTAGTAGTACATCTACTTTTTTCTCGGTACCCCTTCTTTTCTTGCCCATCAATCTATAATTAAATTGGATGTACACTAGATTGTTCAACAAATTCGTATCTAGTCGATTCATTTTTTTCGTATGTATCTACATAAAAGTACAATAAATAAATATTTAAAATTAAAAGTAACTTGCTAGTTAAGTAGTTCTCAATATACTAATAAATAACAATCAATAAATCTAATATAGTATATACTATCAGTGGCAGAGGTAGACAGAGGCTACACTGGGCTGTAGCCCGGGGTCCTAATCTTTAAAAAAAAAAAAAAAATTATATACATATATTTATTTGTTTTGGTTTTCTTTCAAGTTTCAACCACTAAAATGTTTCTAAGCCCATTATATATATATATGTTTCTAAGCCCATTTTACCCACAGCCCACTACTCTTTGTTGGGTGGGAGGCCTATGAATTAATCTTTTAATGTCACCCGATTGGCCAATTATTGTTAAAGACTTTGAGAATTAAAAAAACAAGTAAACAGCTCCTCCAATTAATTTTTTATTTTATTTTCCTTCTTCTTATTTTCTTTTTATTACGAGACGAGAGGCTCTGTGATAGACTAATAGTGTGATACTGTTTACCAAGAAGGCAATAATTCAAAAAACCAAATTGAACACCACAATTCACAACTTACAAGCAACGGCCAAATGGCTAATGGTAAAAAATTTCACCATTTTCTCCTTTCCCTTAGTTTGATTTTGGTAATAATTTTATCTTTTGTATTCTATACACCACAAATTTTAGTTGTAGGGTTTATAAATGCAAAAATCCTCAAATTTGTAATTCTAAAAATTGTTACAAATATTTTTAGTTATTTTTTCCATTAGAAAGTGCTGCACTTGTAATGTAGGTAATTTTTTATGTTTTTGTTATTTATTTTTAGTTTAGATTTTTTTATAGCATATTCATTTTAAAGGGTAAAGCCCGGGAATCCCCTACTATGTGTACTCATTTTGATCATCAAACTTATAAATATTTTAATGAAGTTTTTAGTCTAGCCCCCCCAAGTCAGAAATCCTAGCTACGCCACTGTATACTATATACCACTTGCCACTTATGACTTACCCCCTTAAACTTCCTCCAATTTCTTTTTACACCCGAATGAACTAGTCGTTAAGGAAAGGATCATTTTTGCCATTATTTGCAAGTTTGGTGTTTGAGATCCATAGTTAGTCCACTAAGTTACTACATCAAAAATACATAAGCTTTAAAAAAAAATACTAAATACTAAAAAGTAAAAACAAATGAAACAATTAAAATTTAAAATGAATTACCAAAGTATTCATTCTTACTTTGTTTATCTGAATTGTAAAACTCATCATTCTCCTAACATCCTTTCATCGCCAATAGCCTTCCGAAAGGACATTCTCTGTGCAAATACATCCCAAACTCAATATTCATAAAGAGATTTTGCTTTTCAAGGTTATTGGGATATAAAATCTCATCAAATTTACAAAACTCATCAGAAACTACACTAGTATAAATGCTTGAAGTTGGCCCCTTGTAGAAATAGTATGGACTTGATACGTAGGTCGCCAAATGTAATGGAGAATCAAGCCGACCTTTGGATTTGTCATCAATAATCTCAAAAATTGGTCGATAATTACTCTCAACATTATTCAACACCTCTCTAATCTCTTCCTTAGCTTTTTTTGCTCCCCATATAAAAATATCATTGGTGGCTTTCGGTCTCCATCAACTAGTCGAAGCACCCTTACCAAAGAAGCAAAAACCCTCAAGCAATAGTTCACACCATTCCAAACACAGAATACGGTTGAGTAGGCCACTTTCCCCATAACACTTTTTGACCATTTGCATTTATCCCAATCGGTGCTAGTAAACATTGCCCTCAACTTATCTTTTTTCTCCAACAAAAATTGCAATGTTAATAAAGCAAAGGCAAACATAGTAACTCCCGGCCTCACTATGTCCCTCTTCCTTGTAAATGTCCTCATTAACGCTAATGTCATGTGATGGGCATAAATGAAGACATTGAAACTCTTAGCCAAATCAAGTCTTCTTTTGAACTTTGGTAGCTTGCCAATACCTTCAAGCAGGGGGTTAATGGTGTGAGTAGCACACGAGGTCCAAAATATAGATGGCATCTTCTCCTTCAACATCTTCGTCATGGTCATATTGTTAGAAGCATTGTTGGTCACCACTTAGACAACATTTTTAGGGCTAACTTCTTCAATCGCATTTAACACATATTTAAAAATGTGTTCACCAGTATGTGCCTCAGCAAAGCTTTCTTTAGAGAAAAGGATAGTAGTGTCTTCCTTGCAATCACACACAAATTAATAAGGCTCATCTTTTTCCTATCCGTCCAGACATCTGTCATAATTGAGCACCCATCAACTTTCCTTGATTGTTCTTTTTTTTTTAGGGCCTCTTTGGTTGTTTCAAACTTTTATTTCAGTAATGGTTCCCTCAGTTGCCATTGACTTTGAGGTTTGAAGCTCAGTCCAAATCGACCAATCACCTCAACCATTTGTAAGAAACAATCATTATCAATGGCATTAAAAGTGTAAGGATTCCCGTAGTTTTTAATTGGCTTATTTCGTGATCAAACCATATGTGGAGATCATGTAAGGGTAGCTTAGGAATGTGTTCAAGCTCAAGGCCCTTGCAAGTGTTAAGCACTCCAAAGGTATATGTTTAGTGCTTAATTTTCTATGAAGAGATTTAGTGCACACACTCACTTAGCATACTTGCATTTGTGTGTATTCTCTTCACATGTCACTTATCACACTTGCACTTCTTTGTTATATTTTTATGTGTGGATTTGTCCATAGATAAGTTCCGAGCGATTCGGAGACTTGTCTATATGTTTTGGATGATTTCTGAGACATTTGGGACATTCCGTATTTTTATCAGAAACTGGAATTCAATTTCGAGCTTAAATTGAAAAGTTATATAATTTTCTATATTTATAATTAAATCCGGGTTAATATTTCGAAGACGAAATTAAATTCCAAAGTTCGAGATCAATTGTACTGAAGAACGCTCGGGTCCGAAGTCAGCTTAGTGTGGCATGATAGCCACACCTAGAAAGGCTACAAGGGGTGGCGTGCTCCCCATGGGCTCCCCACGCCCAAAAACACTCTCTGCCCGCGTTGGTGCCACGGGGAGACACACGGCCACTTTAATTTTTTTTTAACTATTTTGTTTTGCCCTCTTGATCTGATTGTATGTTAATATATATATATATATATTTATATAAACCTTTTTTTTTGTCTTTTGCATACATTATATTATATATATATATTTATTCACGTGCTTCACCTAACTTTTGACTTTTGCATATTATATATATATATATATTAACGTTTTATATATATATATTTTAAAAACGATGGCGTTTCTTTTCTTTTTTGTTTCTTGACCTGATTCATATTTGTATATATATATATTTTTTCTTCTTCATTTTTTTCAAGAAAGCAAACATACACACTTTGAGAGAGCAAAAATATCTTTAAGAGAAAAACCCCCAAGAACTTGTCTTTAACTCTCAAAACCCATTTTCATATGCATCAAAATATCATCTAAGCATTTTCTAGCATAGTTAGGATGTTTACTTGCATGGGTCTTGGTCAACACACTTCCCTTGGTATGTTCTTCCCTATTATCATTTATAATTAGTGTTTTATTTATCAAGGCATCTCTTTTATTATTTGCTTGTTCTTAGATTAAAATCTAATATTCAAAATAGAGATTGTTGTGTTGACATGATTGAGTGTTGTATTGTGATAGCTAATTAGGTTTTGTGTTTAATCTTGATTAGCTAAACTATTTGATTGAACATGTCATTTAGTTTTTAATATATAGGATTGTTCTAATTGCATATTAATCATCTTAGATAAGCATATAGGGTTTCTCTTGCTCTATGTTGCATTTTGGATATTCACATATATTCACTTAGGGTTGTATTCTCTTCATAGAGAAAGTAAGTCTTGTGTGTAGCTTCCGGGATTAGGTTGCTTAGATCGCAAGCAAATTGGACTAGGTTCACTCATACCGGGATTAGGTAGGTGTGTGATTACTTCCGGGATTAGGTTGTAATCGTTTACACATTTAGTGGATTCGAGGTTCGAGTGTGGCTTACTTACTAGCCCGTGGTTTTTCCCGTGAGGGTTTCCACGTAAAAATCAAGTGTTATTTAATTTCCGCATATTTTACTTGATTTATTGCTTTATCTATTTAGAGGTAATTTCGTAATTTTGACTAACACGAAAAATTGAGTAAAAAGCGTAAAATCTATTCACCCCCCCCCCCCCCCCCCCCTCCTAGATAGTTTTATACACACCGTGCTATAATTAGTTTTAAAAAAAAATGCCCGCTTGATACACCCATTTGGCCACATATATTTGTGTAGCATGTGTCCTCTCTTTAAGGATGGTATTGTTGAGGGATTATTGCTTCATAGTCTTTCTAGGGACCACGGAATCGAGGTTGATAAGGTTAGCAAATCTATCCATACGGCCAAGAATCTTAGGGGTTTTCCTTAGCCCTAACCCTTCTATTTCCTCTAAATCTTCTTCACCACCAATACTCACCGTAGCTCTTACCTCTTCTTCTTCCTTTTTCTTATTTTTTTTTCTTGTTTTTTGCATCCATTATCGCTTATCTATGTAAGTCGCGCAGCGGAAAGAAGGATAGGTTTTTAAAAATTATCTTAGGTCTTTTCAGTAAACACGAATATGATGAGGGATTTGTTTAATACCTTTGAAGCTTTCTCCTTCGTTAGTTTTCGATTCGTTACCAACAACCATTCTGAGCTATGACCCGCGATCTGATAACTTGCATGTGGGCACGTCACGGATGTAGTCAGGACTAGACGGAGGTTTTCAGAAATTGGGAAGACAACACGTTGCCTTCTTCTTCTTATTCGGCCGGCCACCTGTAAGGAAGAACAAAAAACTTATTTTTTTTTCTTTCTCTCTTGCCTTTGCCTCACCCTCTATTTCTGTATTAGGTTTAGATTAATGTTTTGTTTCCTAATAAGTATATCTTGTATACTAGGATCCAAGGGTTTAGTTGACCAAGTCAAAATAGGATTATAAATACTTTTTAATTCAGTCACCACTAGGACTTGAACGTTTAACCTCTATGATTTAAAATAATAATTTTTATTATTTTTAATCCTTTTGTTTTAGTCATGGTTCGAACCTGTAACCTCCTATTAATAAATAAACAATTAATAATTCTTAATTATTAATATAATTCAATTGTTAATATACTAATCAAATAATCATATTATTTAACTAGTTTCCAAAATTTATTCATGTCACTTTCTTAACATATTAATTTGGACTATCCAATTAATTAACCGTGACCTTTGTTACCAATAACCATAAAGGCTAGCAAGGGGACCTAATGGACCCACAGTTTTGAGCTCCAATAATACTTAGAAATAATTAATTAAACCCTTTAATTAATATTTCATGATTATTAGCCTCGGAGTTACTCCATAAAAACCCAAGGTTGCATTCTCGTAACTATAGATGTTTTATATAAACCAAAATGTTTGTGTCCATCGATATAGGTATTACATATGGTATGATCCTCCACAAATAGTTCATAATTAGAGCTAGGTCATAAAGTCTATTATACCTCTCTAATTATATCTTTTCCTTTAAGTAGAGGTGGCACGGTTTCGGTCCGGTTCCGGTTCTAGTTCTACAGGAACCGGCGGTTTTGAACCGGATTTTTTTTTTTTTTTTTTTAACAAACAAAAAAAATCTTTCTAAGTTCTAACTTGTAACTTATAATTTGTAGATTGTAATTGAATAAAATAAAATATATAAATGACAAATTACAAAATAAAATTCATTGGGTTCATAAGTTCATTGGATGTTGGAAGTTAGATCATCGTTATCCGACTATCCGAGTATCCAACCGAAAATAAAATAAAATAAACAAATGACAAATTACAAAATTAAATTAAAATAAAAGTAAACAAAATTACAATTTATATTTCATTGGGTATTTGGAAATTGAGTCACCCAAATTTCAAAAATAACATAAAATAAATAAATGACAAATTACAAAATTAAATTAAAATAAAATAAAACTAAAAAAAAAAATTTTAAGTTATTAGCTTTGCACTTAATTTTTACCACAATTAAGTTGCCTACGTATCCTCTTAGGGGGGTTTAGAGGAATCAAAGGCCACGTAGTTCTCATACCTTTTATTACAGATTTACAGATTTACGGTTCCGCTGCTCAGCTTGCTCCAGAGCCTTCGCCCGCTTCGAGTTCGTCTTCTTTAAAGAAATCATATGTTGGTTCTTGTTGGATTTCTTGTTGTCTGTATTCTGCTTTCATCCAATCGTCAACACAAACCTGTATCTGTAGTGCTTTTGGAGTCAAGCACGAACGTTTTTCATCCAAAATATTTCCCCCGGCGCTGAACTCTTGTTCCACCGCCACAGTAGAAACCGGTGTTGAAAAAATATTTTTGGCTATCATAGCCATAATTGGATAGTACTTTGTAGCGTCATTCCAATATTTTAAGAGGTCAAATTCTTCAGGAAAGTCACAAGAAGAAGCTAGATAAGATTCAAGCTCGGCATGCAAATCGGAGCTTGATGAAGAACATCTTGGTTTTTTGTTTTTTTTTTTAGAACATACTATACCCTAAATTCATAAATCCAGAGGAAGATGATGGAGGCTGAGATGCAGTTTTTGTTCGTGTAACATCTACGTTCGGAGTACCGGATCCATAAAATGTAACATATTCATCATATAAATCATACAATAATTTCTTAACTCTATCACAACATGCTTCAACATCATATTCAATATTTAAACCTTCTTTGCTATAATAACCGTCTAGATAATAAGACAAAGATTGTAATTTGTGTCGTGGATCAAAAACCATACCAATCAAATAAATATTTGGAAAATCCATATAATAATTTAACCATTTTTGCTTCATAGCACTAACGGCTTCCTTTATTGCTTGGTCAGATTCACAATAAAAAAATGCACCAGCAATATTAATACTCTCAATAACAAATAAATGTGTTGTAGGAAAATAAATTTTAGAAAAATTTTGTGTAGCATTATAAAAAACTTTTAACAAATTGAAAACATTGTAACAAGCATCCCAATGAGCTTCAAAAAGTTGAATGTTAGGAACATGAAATTGAATAAAAGAAACTAATAAATCCATATACTCATAACTTTGAGCAAGCAATTTATAAGTAGAATTCCAAGGTGTTGGAACATCACGAGCAAATTTAATGGCACGTCTACCATTTTGTTTACAATATCTTGCCCATGCTTTCATTGTAGAAGGATTTCTCCATAAAAACATTAGGGCTTTTTTAATAGGTTCAATAAAACATTGAAGAGTTTCTAATCCTTTTTGAACACATATATTTAAAACATGGCATGCACATCTTTGATGAAAAAATGTACCACCAAGAAAGGGTTTGCATAAATCAATTAAAAGTGGAATAGCAGCGGTATTGGCAGAAGCATTATCAAAACCAATTGCAAAAATTTTGTTTTCAATATTATACTCTGAAAAAATAATTCTAAGCTGTCTAAAAATATTTTGAGCATTGTGTGAATCATCAAAAACTCTAAAAGCAAGAATTCTTTTTTGGATTGTCCATGCATTATCCATAAAATGGCAAGTGACACCTAAGTATGAATGTGATTGCCAATGGTCAGTCCATATGTCGGCACATACGGTAACACGACTATTATATTTTTCAAAATATTTTTCTAACTTTTTTTTGTCTCTCACATAAATCTTTTCAAGTGTTTGTGTGAGCGTGGATCTAGGGACACGGCATGCAGCAGGGTTTAATGCTCGTCGACAATAGTTAATAAAGCCAACCATCTCACCAAAACTGAATGATAAATGTTATACTGCTACCATCCTAGCTAATTCTTCTCTATTTTGTTCATCATTATAACGAAATAATTGTTGGTTAGGAGTAGCGTACCTGGGAATTTGTGTTTGTGACCTCATTCTGATTACTGCTTCTGGATGTTTGGCTTCAATATGCTTCCAATAAGTGCCATATCCTCCGGATATGCTCCATTTATATACTTTGTTACAGTAATTGCAAGCTACTGTAATGCTTCCATCTTCACTCCTAATTTTCTTCATATGTTTGACGAAGAGATCAGATTTGTTCTGCTTCTGTATCAGATCTTCCTCCCTTTCTAGATCCACTTCCGGTGTATCAAAACCAAAATCCGGAGGTGTATCAATATCAGGCATATTTTCTGACTGGCTTGTCAAATTGGGGGTGGTGTCATTGGGATCGGATTCAGAAATTATTAGAGGGGGAGTAGGACAGTTTAGGCCTAGGTCTTCAGTATAGGCCCGACGTTGCAGATATTCGTGATAGGTAGAGTCGTTATGACCGAGATTATCGACCATAGGACCCTTACCTTTCATCGAAATCGAACGCCTAGGATCTTCACGGCCGTGACCCCTTCCACTTCCACTTGCCATTTAAAAATAAATTTGGGAGAGAATTGGAAACTTAGAACTTAGAAGAATAATTGACTAATTGGAAATTAAATAAAGTGGAAATAAGATAAATTGCAAATAAAATAAATTGGAAATAAAATAAATTGAAAATAAAATAAATTACAAATAAAATTAATTGGATATAAAATTAATTGAAAATAAAATATATTGGAATTTGGAAATAAAATAAATTGCAAATAAAATAAATTGGATATAAAATTAATTGGGAATAAAATAAATTGCAAATAAAATAAATTGCAAATTGGAAATAAAATTAATTTCAAATAAAATAATTAAAAAATGAAATAAATATTAAAAACCTTGGAAACTTGGAGATTGAGAGACTTATCACTTGAGACTTGAGAGTTGAGAGTGTTGTATAGAAATTAGAGAGAATTGAGAAGAAATTGGTGTGAGGAAAAATGAAAGGGGGGGGGGGGGGGGGGGGGGGGGGGGGGGGGGGGGGGGGGGGGGGGTGTTATTTATAGAAAAGAAAAAAAAAATTTTAAAAAAGGGGTAGCCGTTGGACCCCAACGTCAAAAAAAATTTTTAAAAAGGGGTAGCCGTTGGACCCTAACGGCCTGCTGACGTCAGTAGACCGTTGGGCTCCAACGGCAGCCCAACAAAAAAAATATATATATATATTTTTTAATTCGTGGAACCGCCGGTTCCAATCCGGTTCGAACTGGAGGTTCAAACAAACTAGTGAACCGGAACCGGAACAGGTCCAGGTCCACTCCGGTTTAGGTTTCGGTTCCGGTTTTTTTCGATTCCGGTGGTTCCAACCAGAACCGTGCCAGGTCTACCTTTAAGTACCATTGATTTTCTAATGAACAATTATATCCTTCATTCCTTTACAGAAGAAGGAGAGTGCTCTAAATCGTTCAAGTCCCGAATCAACCCTTAAAGGAACTACGCATCTACTTCTCGTAAGAAAGAGTGTATTCCTCTATAGTGTGCATACATTCCCAGCCACAAGCCAAACCGTGATTCCAAGATACGCAATTATTGATTAGAAATGTTACTTTGATATCACCCATGGTATGTCAAAAACCACAATCTAACTTGAAGGAATCAGTAAGACACTTAGGATTTAGATCACCCATATACAACCATCATTTGTCGATATATATGAATCTTTTCAGCTAACGGATCTTGGTAATAGATTCATATAGATCGTGGCCTAGTCATATATGATCACATCATATAAGATGCCTCCATTCTCATATCACCATATAAATAGTCCAGGATAAGACCACCGTACATTATGGAATGGAGCATAGTTGTAGATTAACCACAAATAAAGTACCCAGCTTTATTTACTCTCTATGGACTCTTTAGATTGCATGTCTCAAAACAAATACCTCTGCATATGACATTCGTATACTCAGTTTGAGATTACATCTACCAATCTTGGATCTTTAACACATATGATATAAGCGTATGAGACATATTTATTGAATGAAACAACTACTTCTTTTATTAATGTTTTTATAACATTTACAAATTACAAGCTTTAAGGCATAAATCCCAACAATCTACACCTCAGTTGATTATCCTTTGATACCTTCCGACATGGTGCAACATTTCCATGTATGTTGGCAACAAGTTCTTTCAAATAGTAAACTCCCCTAGAAAATATCATTTCACACAAGATGCATTGCACTTTATCTTGATTCTTCTCATCAATCAAAATTCCAAACTCCTACCCAACATCACTGGATTTTCGTTCCTTCCGACGGGAACTAAAATGGCGTTAGAGGCACCCTAAGATACATTAAAATTACCGGCAGTATTACTATCGGGCACAGGAGTCATGTCTAAAGATTAAATTCTAAAATAAAAATAATAAAACATATCATCAACAGTTCCACAATGAGTCAACCAAGCATTAACATTTGAAAGATGTTGTTGAAAGTGGAAGAAAGCAACTCAAATGATGATGACAAAGACAGACCCATAAAGATCTAATTCATGGAACTTCTTTTGGAGACAAATGCACTGATTTTTGAACTAGTATCATGATTTCATATAGCAATGCAAAACTAATAAAAAGAGTTTTCACTTTTCAAAAAAGTATTTGAGTTTAGATGGATTATGTTCTTTACACCATTACACAAATTGTAACTTAATTCAATTTTGTTCAAATTTAAGCAATTACTAGGTTGATTAGATAACTTCTTATCATTGGATGCATAATTGATTAAATGGAAAATAATATATACAACTACCATTCAAGCTAGAATTCTGAATTCATTAGTATTCACACCCCAAAAAACAATATTTTTAAAAAGATATTGGTGTGAAGAATTGAAGAGATATAAAATGTGAAAATGATCAAAAATAATTAATACCGTTATGAATTTATGATGATGAGTGAAGACCGAAATAGAGAAAAAGAAAGAAAGAAAAAGATATATGAATTAGAGCAAAATAATCAACTATCAATTGGAAATTGGAAATTAGAAAGAGAATCAAAAATCCTGAATAAATCAACTATATATACATGATGAAAATAAACAATGTTAATGGTTTATTTCTTGATTATCAACCATTTGAGATAGATAGTCAGGGAGAGTGAGAGTGAGAGTGAGTGTGAGAGAGAGAGAGAGAGAGAGCAGGTTGTACCAGATGACTGCTACTTTTGGCGGCAATGAGAGGTGGTGGTCGACGACGAGAGGTGGCTTTGGTCGGCGACTGGTGTTTGGCGAGGTAAAAGTTTGATTTTTGATTTTTGATTTCTGATTTCTGACTTTTCGATCTAGGGCTGTGATTCTCCTCTTTATGTGTTTTAGGGTTTTTAAAACGCACAAAACAACTCCGTTTTGTGCACCGATTTTTTTATAAAAAAAAATCAATTAGGCGGGTCAACGAATTTGACCCCGCCTACACAACACCAAAATATATCTTTAACAACAAGTGTCCAACAACTTGCAAGAATGAAAGTTGTTAAATGGGCTCAATAACAACATTCAAAATGATGAAGTTGTTATTATCAAATTGAGAGGTTCAATAACAACATGCCATCATGCAAGTTGTGAATATAACATCAAAACCCAAACTTTTAGACCCAAATTCTAGTTTTAAAAGCCCACCGCACCTAATTACTTTTACGATTATTCGAATTTAAAATAAAACACCTGATTACTACTTGGAGTTGATTTGTCCACTTTGGTAATTTTGTTAGAGTTGTTATTAGAGATTAAGTTTTTATTATTGTGTTTTTACACAATAATAAACACATTTTCGACTATATGCTAATTAAGTTTCATATATGAATTATAAACTAATAATAAACACATCTCCTAATTGTCTCTTTACTCATCATCACATTCACATAATCACATATATGAAAATAAATAGTTTTTTCTCTTAATTTAATTGATCTTTTTTTTTTCCCACTAGATAAAAAAAAAAAAAAAACAAACAAACAAACAAACATTCCTTAATTAAGCTCTAAAATGCTCCTTTTAATTTTGTATCATTAGGAACCATTACTCAATTAATTGGAGATGGAGTCTGGTTTGTGCATGATGTAATTAAAAGATGGAGTCTAGTTTGTGCATAATGTGTGATCTCTTCAGTTTTCAATTTTGTTTATTGTAAGAGTAGGACCACCCTAATATCTCTTTCGTCCTAATTAGCCTAAGTGAGCCCATAAGTGGTATTTCTTAATTATCACTTATTGCATCAACATGTCAAAAATACCACTGTGTTAGAGCCATAATTGTTCTAATAACAATAAGTAATACATACCGTCGTTATCTTCTTTGATACCCACCCCGTAATCTCATCTAGGGCAATATAGACAATTGAATTCAGCTATATATCTTATCATGCCACACACACATCTATCTATCTAAATATAAATAAATAAAGAATAATGTTAAACATCCCACCGTTTCAACCCAATGCACGTGGCATGTGAGGTGTCAAATTGTGAGTGGATACACATTAATGATCATTTATCTCACCAACCACAAGTATCCACTAACCATTTAACATTTCAAGTGCCACATGATGAAAAAAATGGAATTTTAGATGGGATGTATAGCATTACTGATAAATAAATGGTTGTGTTTTGTTGAAGGTCATTGAGTCTAGTTTTAAACTTTTAAGGTGCGTTTGTTTCATGGGATTGGACTGGGATTGGATTATTTTTAATCCAATCTCATGTTTGGTGGAGCACAGGGGATTAGCTCCAATCCTGTAGAACCCACTCTTTATCCTGCCACAACAGGACTAATTTATCCCATCACCAACTGCGGGACTATTTTAGTCCCACCTTTCTCTCTCTTTTTTTTTTTTTTTTTTTTTGTCCACTCTTTTTTGTTGCCCACTCATTTCTCTAATCTCTTCATCTTCCTCACAATGTCGATGCATCTTCATCTTCATCCCACTAAAACCCAGCCACCCCAAAAAGCGCATCACCACTGCTACTTCTAGTTATACTCTCTCCAGCCAAGTAACTTCTCGCTTCCTCTACCTAATCAGCTGGTCCTTGTCACCGATCTTATTGCTGCCAGAATCTCCACCTCCCACACATAATTTTCCTGGACAATTTTACCTCTGTTCTTTGAGAAAGATGCATTTTTTTTTTTTTTTTTTTTTTTTTTGTGGAATTGATGAGTTTGGGATGTTTTGATGATCATGGGATTTTGTGGAAGGAATTTGTTGAATGAAGTTCGAAAATAAATTTGAAAACAAAATGGAGTTGGACGGCGGAGGAGGCTGGTCTGAAGTGAAGATCCAGATCTGTTATATTCAAATTTTCAATAATGGATCTGATTGGATCTCCATCTGTTATGTATTTTTTTGCTTTTTCTTTTTTCAAATTTTCAATGAAATTGGATTTCCATTTATTAAAAAACGATTAAATTAATATTAATATATTTTATTAAAATATTTAAAAACAGTCATTTTCAATTAATTTTTATCCTATCCCATGTTATACCAAACAAGAGTTACTATTATTTTAGTCCAATCCATACTGTACCAAAAACATCACAGTATAATTTAGTCTAGTCCAATCCAATCCAATCCAATCCCGTGCACCAAACGCACCCTTAATGAAATAGAGTAGGAGAAAAGGACTGAGAGAAGGAGAGATGGAGTGTAGTTTTGGGCTTTTAACCTAACACTTTGAACAGAGTGAAATTTTGAAATTTATTTCAAGTAATTTGGCAATGTTTTTAAGATATAAATATAGCATATTAACATTAACATTAATCTTTCCATAATGTTATTTCAAGTAATCTAACATATTAACATTCTAATCTTTCATCTAACACTCTAATATACCGTATTAATTAATCTAATCTTTTTCATATCTAACGATATTCTAATCTTTCATCTCTTCTTGGTTCTATTTTAGAATGAAAAACAAAGGACGGGTTATATATATAAGTATAATAACACACGACCACTCTAAGAATTATTCATGCAAATTCACTTCATTATTAATTTCCTCATATTGTTTTTTAAGTAAGAGCTTTTAATTTTTTTTAACCCTACTAGCACTCACCAACCAACTAGAGATGCACATTGGGGAAATGGGGATGGAGAATTTTGGGGGGAGGTATCTCCATCCCCAACACCAGTTCACCATTTTCCTCGTTTTTTCGTTTTCCCCATTCTCTCGTTTCCCCATTTACTTGTTTGACTAAAAATTACAAATTAAAAAAAAAAAAAACATCCTATTACAAATAAAAAATAAAATCCATTAGTGCACTACAAATACAAAATAAAGTATTTCAAATAATTCAAAGTTTCAAATGAGTTTATATAGTTAGGGTTTTCAAAAAATAAAAAAAATTAACATATATATATATATATATATATAATTATATTTATAAATGTTTTGGGGAAAATGGGAAAACGAAGATGGGGGAGGGTCCCCATCCCCATTTCAATTTGGGGATGAAAATCATCCCTATCCCCATCCCTCACCCATTTTCCTATTTTTCCTGAAATAGGGATGAGGACGTGGGTATTTGGGGATCCGGTGGAAAATGTGCATCTCTACAACCAACCATGATCACATTAATGATAACTTGGTATTTTTTCAAGTAATTTTGGAATTTTTTAAACCATGCCTATAGATCTCCCTAAAAGATAATATTGATTAATTATTGTTGCTGAATGCCGAGGTAATTAACCACAGAAATTGGTATACAAGGCTCTCCATTTTCCAATACCACCATGCTTTTAATCAAATGGTACATATATTCAGATAAATGAATTGGTTTTAGCCTATCTATGCCTTTGAAGATTTTGACAATGATTTTTGCATCTCAATTGGAAATTCCTAGTTTTATTACCTTTTGTAAGTATTTATTACTAAATTTCATTAGGTAAACATTCATTCGAATTATAATTCTTATTACAATAATTAGAGTTAAATACTGAAATACCTTATCTTCAAATGAGAAAATTAATTTAAATCTAATTGCGCTACGGTAAACATCTTATTTTCATCTCTAATTCAAAATTTTGTTTTATATTTACAAATATTATTGGTGCTATCGTGGGCAGTTGTATGTTATTTCTATATTGTTGGCATTTGGACTATATTTGAATATGTATTTTGGATTATTATTTTGAATTTTAGTTGTAATTTTGGATTTGGAGTTTGGATATTTAATGATTTCTTTTTTATGTTTGGAGTTTGGATTTTTACTTTCAATATTTGAAGACATTATTAATTATTATCTATTCGATTTCTAATTTTTTTTTAATGAATAATAAAGTGAATATTATTAATATTATTTGATAGGTTTTATCTTAAGTTTTTTTTTTTTTTTTTTTTGGCTTTGGGGCATTACTTCTAATAAATCTTAAAAGCACTTGTACTTCGCATTTATTTTAAAAGTACTTCTCATAAAAAAAAAATTAAAAAAAAATCAAGTCAATTTATTTTAGAAGTCCACCACACTTGATTACTTTTTACAATCAATTGAAAGCACAACTTCTCAAGGTTGTGACTCTCCTCTTCACATCTCTCGTCCTTCATATTCTTGGTATCTCTCTCTATTCACATGAGCTCAGGCTTTAAATGCAATAATAGCATTCAAAATGAGGCTTCAAAGGTACCTCTCACAACTCTATTCAGTTCTCGAAACCAAAATCTCTCCTCTTTTTATTCAACTTTTTTTTTTTTCGTAATTCAAGTCATTTTCATTTCACATACAGAAAATTAAAGATTTAGTGAATGGTTTTAATTTCATATTTTTGTGGTTTTGGATTCAAGTTCTGATCCAATTAGTTGCGATTTTGTTTCGTATTAATTCTAATTTCTCCTAATTAAGTTACAATTCAACTAAAGTTTCATTTTTCTTTGACGGTTGATTGGCATTTGTGTTTCTTATAGTTGGTTCGTTTTGTTGTTCTTTGTTTTGGATTTGGTACTAATTTATTTATAAAAATTCACATGAGGTCGGGCTTCAAATGCATTAATCACAATCAAAACGACGCTTCATAGGTATCGAAATCGAAACTGAAATCTCACCTCTGTTTATTCACCTTTATTTTCATGATTCAAGTCATTTTAACTTCACGTACATAAAATTGAAGATTTAGTGAACAGTTTTGATTTCATATTTTTGTGGTTTGGATTCGAGTTTTAATCCAAGTAGTTGTGATTTTGTTTCGTATTAATTATACTTTCTCCTAATTAAGTCACAATTCAACTGCAATTTCATTTTTCTTTGATGATTGATAGGCATTTGTGTTCCTTGTAGTTGGTTCGTTTTGTTGTTCTTTGTTTCAGATCTAGTACTAATTTATTTCTAAAAAATTTCATTTGTGTTGTTGTTGAGAAAATTAAGGAAAGGAAAATTGGGAATTTTATGCTCAGTTTGTTCTAGTCGAAATAATGCATAATTTATTTGGGTGCTTGATTTTGTTATTGCTTGTTCTTTCTCGGTCTAATTTGTGGACTATTTCAACTCTATTTTTCGCTTTAGACTCAGCTTTTACGTGCAGGTCTCTTGTATTGATTGTAGATTGTAGGTTCATTGATTATATTCAACTTCTTTAATTGTAAATTTTGTTTTGGTTTTATTATGGCTTCCTATTTATAGGTTTTGTTTTACTTTTCAGTGATAAAACAATATGTCTATATATATATATATATATATATGAATGCTAATGTGGTGACAGAGCAAATTATTGGCATTTTCAGAATTGTAGTGAGCAAATTATGGGTTATAATCAAAGTGTAAGGACAGTAATTTATCAAAATTGATAAATAACAAAATGGATAAGGAATGGGTTTGCTTATCCAGATTCTCAAAGGAGTATGGAGATGGAACCCGTAACTTTATCAAAATTGCACGTGCAAATGTAGGAATTTTAGATATGATAGTTTGCCCCTGCATACATTGCAAAAACGTAGAGCAACATCATTACAATGTTGTGTACGAGCACTTGGTTATAAAAGGCATGGATCCTTAATTCTTATACTACTTGGGTTCTTCAGGGGGTCTTTACAGTATGAAGATGTCAAATTAACCAGATTGAGGATGAACCTTATTCTAGAGTTGATGTTGACGGAAAATTATGTGATACATAGCTTAAATATGAGGATGAACCTGGTTCAAATTTACAAAAGCTCTGGTACATGCTTTGTAAAATTCTTTGCTTCGTAAAATTCTTTGCTTCATTTTCAGTTCTTGTTGTTACAAAAGCTCTGGTACATGCTCTATTACTACTAGGCTCTCATGTTGGGACTTGGGAGTAGTCTATGACTAACTATGTATATATATTTATAGGATATCAATTTTGCAAAATTGGTTTCTTCGTTAGTGTATTGCTTATTCATTGATCTTGTTGTTGTTGTTTGCACTGAAATTGTAGTGGAAACAAAAAACAGTGGAACAGTGCTCTTGTATAGTAGTAGTATAGTAGGTTGAGTAATTCTTATTATCTTCCACGTGTTTTCTTGGTTGTTTGTGTGACTTTTTTTTTTTTTTTTTTTTTGAAATAAGTTGTTTGTGTGACTTGTAAAGTGATTTTACAACAACAATCTTATATACTTGAATTCTTCTTAGTTGATTCGGTATTTCTAACACCCAAGTTAATTTTTTATTGGTTTATAGGTGTTGAGGCTTGATGAAATTGAGATATATATCAAGAAATTTTGTATAAGATGAGCGGTGCAGAAGTAAGTCTAAAGTTGGAAATTTACTTTGATTTAGTTTATTATTACTTTAATCGTGACATTGATGATAATTATCAAGTATTTTTTTTATTTTATTTTTTTACTTTATTACTTTTCTATTGTGAAGTTCTCCAAACAGGTTGAGAAAAGAGCAAGGAAGGAACGAAAAGTTCAACTTGGGCAAGATTTCTAGAAAGTGTGTGTGGATTTGGTGTTTAATTCGGAAGTCATTTTAGTTCGACCAACCAATGAAGCTCACACACTTGGTGGAGTTGTAGGAAGTACAATTGCATGGCCTAAAAGTTGCTTTAGGTCATTGTAGTTAGCATAAGTTTGGATATGATATAGAAACGGAGTTGGAATATTATAATATATTATAAAATCATAAATTTGAAAGTTTGGTTTATTTGTGACTTTGTCTTAATTTGAAAATGTTGTATTGCAATTTGGTTGGTTATTTTAGAATTTATTGATTTTAGAATTTTTTGTCGTTTGATGATATATAACGAATTTACAAAGGTCTAGTTTTGTACAAATTTCATTGTAAGTTGTTGTTTATAAACTTTTAACAATAAGCACTTTTAGTTGTAAAACTTTAAGTTTTTAACAACAAGAACTCTTAGTTGTAGAATTTCATGTTTTTTACAACATGCACTATAAATTATAGAACCTCATGTTTTTAATAACATGCACTCTAAGTTGTAGAAGCATCTAATACTTTTAATAACTCCTTATTAGACAACTTGCACATGTATGTTGAGAGTTTTTACAACATGCAATGAATGTTGTAAAAGACCCTTTTGGTTGTAGTCTATCCTGATTAATCGGCCAACTCGGTCGATTTTTTTTCTACCTACCTAATATGGCCGATTTGGCCGTAATTGGAATGGTCGGAGTCTGCCTAACCGAGACCGTTTTTTCGAACATTGATGCTAGTGGCACAAAATACCTTATCAAATAATTAAGAATTTGTTGTATCACATGAAAATCAAATGGCCTTGCTCTCCTTCGACCCTCGTACCAATATACCCCACGATCATTATTACATTGTCCATTGCAATTCAAAACCAATTGGAAACTCATAATCTTCGATTTGAATTTTTTTTAAACACATATCATCAACGTATTAAAACCTCTTAAGTTTAATCAAATTGAATGTCAAATCAAAAGAAAAAAAAAAAAATCAATTTCAAGTTAGAAGAGAAGCAAGAGTAAACATTTTGTTGTTTGAGTCGTTTCGGTCTCTTGGTCATATTGACTCGAAACACACAAATTTCTCAATAAAAAAACAACTTTCAACAATGCTAAACTGGTGATTTCCATCAAAATATGAATTTTTTTCAACCAATATTGATTCAACAAATATATTCATTACATTTTTTTTTTTTGCCAATTTAAATCTCATCATTTGCTAGTTTTTTATACCATTTCAAATGAGAACAAGAAAGATAATAAGCTATAATGAAAAAAAAAAACAAAAACAAAAACAACTTTGAACAATGCTAAACCGGTGATTTCGGTCAAAATATGAATTTTTTCAACTAATATTGATTCAACAAATATATTTATTTCATTTTGTGTCAATTTTAACCTCACCACTTGCTAGTTTTTTTATACCATTTGAATTGAAAATAAGGATGATAATAAGCTTTAACGAGATTATGTTCGGGATTGCTATATCTTATGAAATAATCACTTACAGCTTAACTCGAGAAATAATCAATTTAAATAAATAAATAAATAAGTTGAGATATGATTGGTAAATTAACTTTAAAAATAATCAACTTATTAGATTATGTAAGAAGACAAAAATGTACATGATAGATAGATGTAATACACTTGTCTTTTCATTTTTCATTTTTCAACTTTTTTAAAACAAAATTATTTTTTGTTATTGAGTTAAAAAAACAAACAAACACTAATGTTGGACAATCCAAAAAAATAAGCCTAAAAACCAACCCAAATGATGTGGCAAGTGGTTTATTCATTAACCATATTATTACATAATTTTTGTGGTAATAACAACTCACTTACAAAATCATTTGAGTTGAATTTTGGGTTAATTATTTAGGTTGTAACATATGAGCTTGCCTTCTCACAACAACACACCGCCGGAGGAAACTAGGCCTCTTTGGAGACAACTATGTCGCCATTGGATGCCGAAACTTCTTTGGTATCCATTGTCAATGGTGGTCGCCAATGGTGGCCACCACCATACAACTTTTTTTTAAAAAAAAATTAAATATTTTCAGAATTTAAAATTATTAATATTAAACATGAGGGTATTATTGTCTTTTTATTAAAATGGTGAGGGTATTATAGATATTCTCAAGGTAAGGATTAATTTTTTAAATAATCAACTTTCAAAAACAACCTCTACCAACTTCTCGATCAAAATATGATTATAGGAGAAACAAATAATGAAATAAACGGATTTTAAGAGGTTTACCGAACACATTATCCCTCAAAACTTATGAAATAAATGATTATTTCTCGACCAAGAAGCAATCTCAAATGCACCCTTAGTTTAAGATCTCGGTTGGTGTGATTTTTAAGTCTTGCATTATATGTAATGGTTGTGGTTGTGTCACTTATGTGCTAATTAAGGGGTATTTGGGACAACTATTTTCAAATTTCATTCATGGGGTAATTGTGGGTAATTGTGCAATTTCAATTAAAGGAAGGAGAATGTTGCTAAAATCCCAATTATAATCTATAAACCCTCCTGGACAAACTTAATAAGTCGGTTGTTAAAGAGAAGAATGAGAGTAAGAGTAATGCTAGAGGACCCAAAAAAGTGACACAAATTTTGGACTCAAACCTATGTGGTAACATCACATGGGATCTTTGAAAAAAGTGATGTGGGCCCGTGTTGTGTGTGATGTTGCCATATAGGTTTGGGTCCAAAATTTGGGTCACTTTTTTGGGTCCTCTAGCATTACTCATGAGAGTAATTATAAAATGACTAGACTTGGGACAACAGTTTAATAAAAAAAAGGACTAATTGCACAAACGTCCCTTGAGTTTAGGCATAATTGCATGTATATGGAATTTTTACCCATAATTGCACAAACATCTCCTATAATTAGTTGACTTCGTTATAAAATAAGTATTATATATAATTTTAACCAAAAAATGACCAAAGTGCCTAGTTACCCATTTTATTATTAATTATATATATACTTTATTTATTTTTTTGACAATTTATATATATACTTAAAATAATAATTATATACAATACTTAATTTATTTATTTAACAATTTTTATAATCCATTTTTTAATCCATTTTTTACATTTTTATAATCCATTTTTTTAAATTTATAAATTAAGTATTATATATAATTATTATTTTTAAGTATATATGTAATTATTTTTTTAAGTATATATATAACATTTTTTTAAGTATATATATAAATTGTCAAAAAAAAGTATATATATAATTAATTATAAAATAGGTAACTAGGGGCACTTTAGTCATTTTTGGTTAAAATTATGGTCAATGGTTAGATTTAACAAAGTCAACTAATTACAGGGGATGTTTGTGCAATTATAAGTAAAAAAATCCATATACATGAAATTATGCCTAAACTCAGGGGACGTTTGTGCAATTAGTCCTAAAAAAAAGTCCCAAGTATATTTAGGACCACGACATCCTTGCAAACCCTAACACAAATTATCCATCTCTGGATTTATACAAATTCCATCAAACAAAACCAGTTGAATTTATCTCCCTCTCCTCTTTCTTTTATTATATTTATTATAAAATATAAAACCCTATCGGAGATGGCAGCGGCGACGATGATGCAGGGAAGCAGCCGAGGAGGAGGAGGAGCAGGCAGGAGAGGAGGCGGTCCGGAAGATGACAAGTTGGTGTTCGAAACGACGGAAGGAGTGGAGGCAATAACGACTTTCGATGCGATGGGAATAAAAGACGATTTACTTCGTGGAATATACCAATACGGATTCGAGAAGCCATCTGCGATACAGCAGAGAGCCGTCATGCCGATAATCAAGGGCCGTGATGTAATTGCTCAGGCTCAGTCTGGTACCGGAAAAACCTCTATGATTGCTCTCACTGTTTGTCAGATGCTCGATACTTCTAACCGAGAGTACGTTCCTTACTTTGTTGTTAGGTTTTGGTTTATTTGAAATCTGATTGGAATTTCTATTTAACGACTAAAAATTGAAATCGAAATTGAATTGTGGTTGTAAATAATTTTAGGGTACAAGCATTGATTTTGTCACCTACAAGGGAACTGGCAACTCAGACTGAGAAGGTGATTTTGGCTATTGGTGATTTCATTAATATACAAGCACATGCCTGCGTTGGTGGCAAAAGTGTAGGTGAAGACATTAGAAAGCTAGAGAATGGTGTTCATGTGGTCTCTGGAACACCTGGCAGAGTCTGTGATATGATCAAGAGAAGGACTTTGCGTACTAGAGCCATTAAAATGCTAGTGCTTGTGAGTTTATTTATGAATGATTCTTATTCTCACTCTTTTTTCTTCTGCCTTTGCTTTTTTATAATCTAATGTTTTCATGATGTTTTGCTAGGATGAATCTGATGAGATGTTGAGCAGAGGGTTCAAGGATCAAATTTACGATGTGTACCGATATCTTCCACCAGATCTTCAGGTTCTCTCCACTACACCCTCTAATTCTCTGGTGTATCTGGATTCTGGATGTACTCTTTAGTGGTTGTGATACATTCTGTTGTGGTTCTGATTAGTTGTGTATCGGTCATGATGAATGATGCAGATGTATTGAGTGTGTTACCTTGACAGATTATTACTCAAAATATAACATGTTATTGCTCTTTCTTCTTGGTTCCTAACAAGACATAGTGACAAGATGAAATAAGAACAAATTTTTAACACATAAATGCATGTTCTTGTTTGTTATCAAATACAATAGAAAAAAGAGTGAGGGAGAAAATGATTTGAAAATGCATTCTACAATGAGTGGCTCCCTGCTAATGTGTACATTTTATCACTAGCAGAACATAATTGTATACTTATGAGGACTTGAGTCTTGGTTCTTTTGCTGGTGTCATTGTACAACGATATTTCCTTTTTATAGTATTTTTTTGCAGTTTCATTTTTTCTTTTTTTTTTTTTTTTTTTTTGGTTAGGAGTAGCTGCTGCCTGTTAGCTATTGGAAACATATTTCAGTTTATATGACCTGTTTAAAGGGGGATCTAAATTTCATAAAATTATTGTAGGTTGTCTTGATATCTGCTACTCTTCCTCATGAAATCTTGGAGATGACTACAAAGTTTATGACAGATCCTGTAAAGATTCTTGTGAAACGTGATGAGTTGACTTTGGAGGTACCTATTTCTACTCTGTATGACTGTATCTACTGCCTTTATTTGTAAATCTGGATCTTGATATAAATTTTCCATCTGTTTTGTCTTTTGTGATAACAGGGAATCAAGCAATTTTTTGTAGCTGTGGAAAGGGAGGAGTGGAAGTTTGATACACTATGTGATCTTTATGATACTCTTACAATTACACAAGCTGTTATCTTCTGCAACACGAAGCGAAAGGTAATATTGTTAGTGGTTTAATTTGCATTGAATTGGTGACAACAGTAACTTGGCCATTTTTATTAATTTGAGACATCAATAAACTAATGTTCTTCAAACTTAATAGAACAGAATTATTTAGGTATCTTGTTCTTTCTAGAATTTGGGGGAACTAAAGCTGTAATATTTTGTATGGATTATGATTTATGAAAAGATGATGAGGTTTTTTGGTCTTTGTCTGATTAACTACTTGTTTGGTTGGACTTTCTACAGTCTTAAAAGCTCTACAAACCTTTACTTGAGTTTTTTAGAGTTGTTTGATTGGGCATTTGAGATTTTCTATTTTAAATTCAGTAGAGGCTAGTAGAGTTTAAACCTCTACTAGGCAAAGGCTCATGGGGAGGGGCTTTTCTAAATAGACCTCTATCACTATAAAAGTGATTTCTTAATTACCAACCAAACAACTATAATTTTTTTTTTCAAGAACTCTATTACTAATAGATCTACTATAAGTAGACCTTTTACAAATACAGTTTTTTCAAAAGCTCAACCAAACAAGCTATAAGATTATATGTTGGGTCTATCATATTGTTAGGGAACATTTTAAAATTTTTGTAATAAAACAGTCATGTCTCAAGCAATGGTTTGAAGAAGTAAATGCAACTAGATATTTCTGTGAAAAACAGAAATTATATGGATTAATGGTTAATGAAGGTTGTTGCTTCAGGTTTGAATTCCATTCAATTAATTAAATTTAAAGATATACATTGATAATCTAGTTTCTTATTACTGATGCAAGTTTCTCATTGTTTCTTATATAAAAAAATATACCAAAAAAAAAAAGAACAGTGAATTTGCGCGAGGGAAAATGGAAAATTGGATGCTTAATTCATCGATGATGTGACTGCAAATTCAAGTTTGGAAAAAAAAAATGGTATTACTCTAGAAAATTATGACTTTGTAATCCTTTTTGGAAAAAAAGAAAAGAAAAATGATAACTTAGACACTTAGTAATCCATGACCAATTTTGTAATGGATTTAGACTTTAGAGGCATCCAACTACCTATGTATCTGTACGTCTGTGTACTTTGTGAAATTTTTGTTGGAAAGTTCCCTTGTGTGCCATATATGTTGATTAATACTCCTTTTGGACTGAACTCTGTCTAGTAGGGAAAAAGAGGAGATTTTTCCCCTTGAGTTTCTCTTCGGCATGTTGTGAGAAAAATAAAGTCATTAACTAGAAACTTTACACTCTCATTGTCAATTCTGGGCTTTTGGATTTTATGTGATCTCTGGATTATTACAGTATTTTTTACTCTTAAATAGGTGGATTGGCTAACCGAGAAGATGCGTGGCTATAACTTTACAGTCTCATCAATGCATGGAGACATGCCTCAGAAAGAGAGAGATGCAATTATGGCAGAGTTTCGGTCTGGTACAACCCGTGTCCTAATCACAACAGATGTTTGGGCTCGTGGGCTTGATGTTCAGCAGGCAAGTTCTTGATTATTTAATTTTACCATTTTATTCACTTTTGAAAAATTAATTCAAGCAATGAATGTCACTGTAAGGTTGCAAATGGGTACTGATTTTATTTTATGCTAAATTATGAATAGACTAAATCAGATTGATTAATGTTGGAAACTGTATGTGATGTGCTTGTTGAATCTTATCCACACGTTTAGAATGATGGTTTGGGAGTTCCTACTGCCAATTAGGGGTTGGGCATGGTTTGGTTCGGTTTTGGGCAAAATTCAATTTGAACCACAAAATATTCTGTTTTCATTATTTGAACCACATTAACACGCCGAACCGAACATGACTGCTTCAGTTTGGTTAGGTTCTTTTCAGTTTAATATTGATTTGGGCCTTTTGGGTTTAGTGAATTTTACATATTCTTTTAACTTAATGGCTCATATCAGCCTCTTTCTGGAAGTGAACTTTTCTAAATGTGCCATGTGGTTGTGATGGCATAACAATAAGGTGTTTTTTAATGTTGCACTGTAATTTTCATTAAATATAAAATTCTTTAAAGGCACCAAAGTGAACATAAATAAAGAAAAAACAAAGATCAGATGAAGAAGCTTACTCAGAATTATGCACCAAGTGAAGTGCATTTATTGGGAAGTGCGGATTCTTGCTTGTGAACGACAAATGTAATTTCTTTAATCAAAGCCCAACCAAAACATGTTCACATACACTTTAATTATAATCCCATCGTCTCTTCAATACGATTGAGATATTTGTATAGTTCACTTACAGATGGTTGTATGACCGTTTTCGTGTAATTTGATTTTAGATTATATCAGTGTATGTAGTTCTAATGAATTGTTTTTAGAGGAAATAGCTGTGTTGTTTCTTCTTTGTCATCTTTGTTTCATCATCTTAATCTTCTCTTCAGGTTTCTTTGGTAATCAATTATGACCTTCCAAACAATCGAGAGCTTTACATCCACCGGATCGGACGCTCGGGTCGTTTTGGACGCAAGGTATTTATTTCTTTATGTATTGTGGATGAGTGGATCTACTCTGATCTCTTTTTTGTGCTAGTGGGTTGTATTTTTTTTTTCCTTGACCGAAGTTTGGACATAATTATGAAAATATCATTTCCAAATTATTATATTGCATGCAGTGTAGTTGTAGTGCAAAAGTTCCTCAAATCATCAAATGGCTTAGGAAATGGGTGATACCAAACCGTAGTGCGTTCTGATAAGCAAGTTAGGACTTTGCCGCAAGCTTAGAGCCTACTAGCAATATGATCCAAGTATCGAAATGCAACTCGAAGCTAATAAAATCAGAAAAATAAATAAATAAAAGGATTAAAAATTTGTCAAGAAAAGAAACAATATCTTATTTATTTATTTGAGTCTGATTTTATCAGAAGCACTACGGTCTTCAGCAGCTACATGCTTAATCATGCCATGTTTTGTCATTTGATTTGCTGATTTACCCTGTGTATTAGCTTTGATGAATTTTCATTGAGAAGGGGTTTTGTTTGTTTGCAGGGGGTAGCGATAAATTTCGTCAAAAGTGATGATATCAAGATTCTTAGAGACATAGAGCAATATTACAGTACCCAGATTGATGAAATGCCAATGAATGTTGCTGATTTGATATAAGAGGTGCTTGAATTCTCTGAATGAAAATGATGGGGGACTGATGCATACAATTATGTGATTTGACTTTGCCGCGTTGGTTGGATTCTGTTTTTCCATTCTAATGGGTTTGTATAATACTGGTTTGTTCGGATGGTTCTACTGTCAGTTGTCGATTACGAGGCTTGTATCACTCATTTGATGTATCTTTTTAGCATAACTATGGTTTGGTTATGAATCTAAAGTCTCCAGCCTCTTAAACTCCATGCTTCTAAATTGCCGTTGTACTTCATTCACCAAGCCCTCTAGATTTTGATGCATTCAAATTTTCATCATTGATTTTGACATAACGGTTTAATAGCTTTTAGGGCACATTTCACTATTTGTATTGTGTTGATCAAGAGGTGGGACTGCATTGCTGTTTTTTTTTTTTACTGTAATAGTTGATATATTTTTTTTTTAACATTACAAATTTAAGAGTTTGGGGTATGATTCAAACTCGTAACCTTATTGAGTTGGATGTCTTCAATTTCTCTGCTGTGTGAGGACCTGCTAGAGCATATTGCTCCGCTCAGAGCAATCTGCTCCGGGGAGGATCTGGAGATGGAGGATGGAGCCATCTCTGTTACCTACAGCGAAGTTGACAAGACAGTTTCTATCTCCTCTTGTAACTGAGCTGCTCGTCCTCTCTGTCGTCCTCCAGCAGCTTGGCCTCCATTTGAGATGGAGTCTACTTTTTTCTTCTAAAAAAGTTTGTTTTTTTTTCTTAATTTTGTTTTTGAAAACTGGAGGTTCTAAATCTCTCTTCTCCAATCGTTAATCTTTTAATTTTTTTAAAATTCATAAAATTGTTTTCATTGGTGGAGACCGTCCGACTCCTCCATCCAATTTTTAAATAATTAATTAATTATATTATATAAATTATTTGTATAATCCGAGAGCTTCTTTTGATAATCCAATTTTTTCTTTTTACACTTATTTTCTAAAAACACTCCATTCTTAAAATTTAAATCTTAAAATATTCTAAAGACACTTCATTTTATCACAAGATTATCCTTTTTATCTTTTTTGAATTAAATTATTAAAAAAAGAAATTATCTTTCCTAAATCATTAAATTAACTATTACATATTAAATACTCTCCTAAATTTTTAATTACCATATTAAACTCTCTCTTCTCCAATATATATCTTTAATTTTCTATCTCCATTCTTTTTCAAGATTAATAGTTAAGGAAAAAAAAAAACTTATTAATAAGCTTGATTTTTAGGAACCATATGTATGTAAATATTAAAAAAAAAAAAAAAAAAATTTGTTTTTTGTTACTCTTATAGGTATGTGATTGTCAAGAGAACTTTAATTCTTTCATTAGTCTTAGAAATTCTGAGTTTAATCGAATGTAGTTGAAACAATTCAAACTTTAATATATCTTTTTTTTTTTTTTTTTTTTTTTTTTTCTGAAAATTGACTTTTTAATATATATATATATATATATATATATATATATATATGAGGAAATTACAAGAAATGATCACAAAATTTATGGAGTTATTGTTTTTATCCAAAAGTTTATTTTTTATTATTTTTGTCATCTTTGTGCTTGAATTGCCAAAACTGCCCTCATCTTTGTTTTACTTGGACCAAAATTTCCCTCCCAAAATTTGCCTCTCTCTTCACCTCCTGATAGACTTTTATGTTTGTTGTGTGACTTTTATGTTTAAGAATCTGATATGCTCTCTCTCTCTCTCTAAAAACGAGATCTGCAACCTCCAGTTCGTCTCTTCCATTTCATCGACCTCCATTTCGTCTCTTCTACACCATTTCGGTTCTTCCACCGAAACCGAAACCCATTTCATCAATCCCGTTTTGTGGTTTCTTCTCTCTCTCTTGAAGTAGATTTGGAGCTGAACAACCTTCTAGAATGTATGTATCCCCTTCCCAGTTGTTTTTTTTTTTTTTACAATTATATGTTGTTTGATATGAAGATTAGGATAGTGGATTCGATTTTTTGTGAAACCCAGAATTTTTTATTTTCTGGACCGAAGTTACATGCCAGTTTGGTTTAATATTACATGTCAGTTTGTTTTAATGTTACATGTCAGTTTGTTTTAAAATTACATGCCGGTTTATTTCTAACTTACATGTGATTTTGTAATTTTGATTCATAGTTAAATCAATCTCCTGTTGTTTTTTTTATAATTATGTGTTGTTTGATATGAAGATTAAGATAGTGGATTCGATTTTTTGTGAAACCCAGATTTTTTTATTTTCTGGACTGAAGTTACATGCCAGTTTGGTTTAATGTTACATGCTAGTTTGTTTTAATGTTACATACCAGTTTGTTTTAAAATTACATGCCTGTTTATTTCTAACTTACATGTGATTTTGTAATTTTGATTCATAGTAAAATCAATCTCTTATTGTTTTTTTACAATTATATGTTGTTTGATATGAAGATTAAGATAGTGGATTCGATTTTTAGTGAAACCCAGATATTTTTATTTTCTGTACCGAAGTTACATGCCAGTTTGTTTTAATGTTACATGCCAGTTTGTTTTAAAGTTACATGCCAGTTTATTTCTAACTTACATGTGATTTTGTAATTTTGTAATTTTGATTCATAGTGAAATACTTAACATGCAGGAATATGGATACGAAGAGATTGGTCATATATTATGGTGGAAGTTGGGTGGACAATTCTTACGAGGGTGGTTTGACAAAGTGGGTCCATGTTCTTAGAGGTTTGACTTATGATGCCTTGGTTAAGTTGGTACAAGATGTTGCCAAAGTTGATGCTGCTAGGTACACCATAGAATTATGCTCATTGGTCTTTATGAATATTGGCATTGCTCAACCGATAATTGAGAATGACAATGAGGTGTCATGTATGATGGATGAAGATAAGTTCATACTGGCGGTTTATGTCACCATTTGTCAGAAGGGGCCAACAGATTGTGTGCAGGATGGTACTACAGTTGATGAAGATGACAACCTACTACAATCGAATTTTTTTCAACAATCATACTAACCTACTCCACAACCTGGGTATGGTGGGTTTGTCCAGCAACTGGCAGCATGTGGGTCTATTCCAATATCATACCCAATTGTAGGTATTGATGAAACCATTTATGATCAAGAGAACAGTTAGGCGTTGGACACCGATAACTCGAATGATGTTTTGATACCCAACATTGACACCGATAACTCGGATGATGGTGTGGATGATAGTGTAGGTGCTGGTTCTGCTAGTGCTAGTCCATCGGGTTTTACTACCTTTGGTGAAGGTTCCTTTAGAGAGAATGGATTTGGTGAGGATGGATCGGGTGAACATCCAACCCCACGAGCTTGGATTATTCCTGGATTCGAAAGGCATTCCTTAGAACCCAATTGCATGGACGATGCAATTTCAAATGATGGCTGCTTATATAAGGGTAAACTGTTTCGATGCAAGAAAGATCTTAAGGGAACGGTGCAGAAGTATGCTTTGAACGAGAATTTTGAACTCCAGATTAGAAGGTCTAGCAAGACACGTTATGAGGCCGGATGTAAGGATAGTGAATGTGAATTTCAATTACGTGCATATAAGATGCAAAAAGGAGAATATTAGGTGGTTCGAATGTTCGTAAAGGATCATACTTGCAATATTGATGGTTTCCATACACGTTTTCGACAAGCAAATTCTTGGACTGTTGGTGAACTATTAGCGCCGAAGTTGAAAGTACATGGCCACTCTTTAAAACCCAAAGACATCATGGTAGAAATGCAAGTGGAACATGGACTACATTTGTTGTATACCAAAGCTTGGAGGGCAAAGGATCATGCAGAGGCATCTGTTTTCGGTGCTCCCGAGGAATCATTCAAACTATTACCTGCTTACTTTCACCGATTGAAGGAAGTAAATCCAGGGACTGTTACTGCAATGAAGACTAATGATGCAAATCAATTTGAATATAAGTTCATCGCTCATGCCGCTTCACTTCATGGATTTCGTACTGTGATTCGGCCGGTTATTGCCATTGATGGTACTCATTTGAAGGGTAAATTTTCTGGTATTTTGTTTGTAGCTATATGTCTGGATGCAAACAACCAGGTTTTTCCTTTGGCATATGGCTTTGGGGACATTGAAGATGAACTCTCATGGACTTGGTTTTTAAATGAGCTTAAAAATGCTATTGGTAGTCTTGAGGATTGCATGATCATATCCGACCGCCACCTTGGGATCAAGGTTGCAATGGAGAAAGTATACCCTAATGTACCGCATGGATATTGTGTGTTTCACATGGCTCAAAACATTAAATCCGATTACAAAAGGAAAAATGTGAGTCTTCTTTTCAAACAAGCATGGAAGGCATACCGAAAATCTGAATTCAAGGAAGTGATGTTAGAGATGATGAAGGTTAATAAGGTAGCATTCAAAGATTTAATAAATGTTTGGCCCAAAAGGTGGTCTCGTGCTTACTCTTCTGTTAGGCGTTATCGTTTGATGACCTCTAGCATTGCTGAGTCGATGAACTCATGGTAGGTACATACTCGCCAAATGCCAATAACAACCATGGTTGAGTATATTAGAGAGATGATCTAGAAATAGTTTTATAAGCGCCGTGCCAAGGTTGAAAAAACTCGGACACAATTGAGTCTATAGGCCACCGAATTAATAAAAGGAAGGAATTATGATTCAGAAAAGTACACGATTTGTCCAATTGATTTGGTTAACTTCAATGTGAAGGATGGAAATAAAGATGGTTTGGTGAACCTTTCTGAAAAGACTTGTAGTTGTAAGAAATTTCAAGTTGATAAACTCCCATGTTGCCACGCATTAGCCGCAATAAGGTTATTATCCTCTTGTTTCATTGTATCTTATCTTCTTACCAAATGTGATTCATTAAATTACTCATACACTTTAATTTCGTAGGTTCGTGAAGAAGCCTTTTATAGATTTTTGTGGGGATTGCTACAAAACTACTAGTTGGGTTGAAGCATATTCCCGGAACATCTTCCCTATTGGCCATCCTAGTGAATGGAATATTCCTGAAGATGTTAGATCAAGGGTTGTTTATCCGCCTCCTTTTCGTGCGCAAGCTGGAAGGCCAAAAAAGAAGAGATATAAATCTACCGGGGAATATAGATATGGAAAGACAAGAAATTGCACGATTTGTGGTAAATCCAGTCACAACAGACAAAATTGTCGAATGCACAACCATGTCAAATTCCTATACCATCTGCAACATCGAAGCAACCACGTAGACCGTACAGGTGCAGGAAATGTGGAGAAGAAGGCCACAATTCACAAAAATGTCCATTGACACCGGAAGTTAGTGGTACAACTTAGTTATTAGCAATGATGTTTTAATTCTTAAATGTATTGGTGAAATACTAAATACTATATTTCGTATTACAGACTTTTTGAAGTTACATAACAGTTTAATTATTCATGTATTTTGAGATCAAATTCCAATAGTTTTACATGCTAGCACTTCAACAAGTTACATGTCAGTGTTTTTTAAAGTTACATGCCAGTGTTTTTTAAAGTTACATGCCAGTTTATTTTGAAGTTACATGCTAGGATATTTTTATTTCCCTACTTGGAAGACACTCACTTAAATGATCAAATTGTATTATTGTTACATGACAGAGTATGTTAACAAGTTATTTATGATGTACCTATTTGAAAGACTCAGTTTGAAACTAAACATTCCAGTATTTTTACATTCCAGCACCTGAATAAGTTACATGCCAGTTGGTTTTGAAATTAGATGCCCATGTAATTAGAAGTTACATGCCTGGATATTCTTGTTTCCCTACTTGGAAGATACTCACTTAAATAATCAAATTGTATTATTGTTACATGTCAGGGTATGTTGTATGTTAACAAGTTATTTATAATGTACCTATTTGAAAGACTCAGTTGGAAACTAAACATTCCAGTATTTTTACATGCCAGCACCTGAATAAGTTACATGCCAGTTGGTTTTGAAGTTAAATGCTTGTGTAATTAGAAGTTACATGCCTGAATATTCTTATTTCCCTACTTGGAAGACACTCACTTAAATAATTAAATTGTATTATTGTTACATGCTAGGGTATGTTAACAAGTTATTTATGATGTACCTATTTGAAAGACTTAGTTGGAAACTAAACATTCCAGTATTTTTACATGCCAGCACCTAAATAAGTTACATGCCAGTTGGTTTTGAAGTTAGATGCCCGTGTAATTAGAAGTTACATGCCTGGATATTCTTGTTTCCCTACTTGGAAGACACTCACTTAAATGATCAAATTCTATTATTGTTACATGTTAGGGTATGGTAACAAATTATTTATGATGTACATATTTGAAAGACTTAGTTGGAAACTAAATATAACAGTATTTTTACATGCCAGCACCTGAACAAGTTACATGCTAGTTCTGAATTTACATGCCAGTTGAATATCATAAATTCCAGTTGAATATCATAAGTTATCATTTTACCGGTACACTATTTGTAAAAATGTCTATTGCCATCTTCTGCCTAAGCTGGGGGACGTTTTTGGTTCCCCATCCCCAAAGACAAGTATTACGCATTAACATATCTGTGTATCGACATATAAAGAAACCACAACTATTATCGTCTAGTTGTGCTGGTAACTTCTTCGGCATATTAGAGTGTTGAATGGTCAACTTGTTCACTTTGGGTGGTATACTTTTTTCTTGAAAATATCCGGAACATTGTAAAATGGCTGGTATGAAATTTAAAAGTGGGGCGATTTGCTTCCGACGGCTAGCAATCTACGTTTTCTTGTATAATGGATCATAAATGGCAACTTTTTGGTTCAGCAAATCAACCTGACATAGTATCCAATGTCCATCCGGATTTCCAACATCACATGGGACTAACAGTTGTAAGAAATGAGTAGAAAACATTAGTTACGTTTAGTGCACTAGCTTTTTCAAAATGAGTAACGTTTAGTTACATGCCAGTACAGTAAGTTACATGCCAACACAACAGACAACTTACATGCCAGTACAAAAAAGATACATATCAATACAGCATTATGCTATCAGGATTTAGTACTGTTATGAAGTTTATATGTATAGTATTGACATAAAATTTATGTGAATTTTTTCTGCAAAATGTTTTAATAAGTTTAAACAAGAGAGTTCAATATGACCAACTTGGTATATCATACATCTATATACATACACTAGAGTCTAAGATGCATAATTTGTATCAAATCAACATCTAATGACAGTGTGGTTTCAAAGTCATAGACAAAGTTTGAAAAAACCCTCACCATTTTATTAGTCAAGAACTTTGTTTTTTCCAATTTTTCATAGATTCACAGTAACAAAGTAAAAACAAGAGAGAAAGACGTAATAATAAACTAACAATCTGCCTTTAGACTAATATACGTAATAATATCTTCTTCCAAAGAAAACACAAAGTCCCAAACAAATCAAAAAAGCTCATGCATTTCTGTGTAAATTAACAATCTGCCTTTAGACTAATATATGTAATAATATCTTCTTCCAAAGAAAACACAAAGTCCCAAACAAATCAAAAAAGCTCATGCATTTCGGTGTAAATTTGAAAAGTAACCTGTTTTCAAGAGAACCATCTACCACCCATAAAAGACAACCAAATCTAAATTCAATAAACAGAAATCTGGACTCTTGAGATTAAACAAAACTTAATCAATCAAATGAGTAATAATCCTGAGTAATAATCAACGGGCATATTTAGGTGTATGCAAGGATCAATTAATGAAAACCAAAAGAGAGGTACAATCCTATGAGAAATAAGAAAATTTTGAATGAGAATCACTTGCATCTAGGACAACCATTAACAGAGAGATGATTTATGATGACAAACACAAAAAAAAAAAAAAAAAAATTGGAATAAAATCTAAATTTAATCATATAAACTACATACATCAATGTCTTCTTCTTTACCAGAGAATCTCTTGAAAGTCTCCAAAGCTCCCTCTAACTATGGCCTCGTGACAATCTCATTGAACCTTGCCACAACCTTGATGACACACAGAAAAATAAGAATTGCCCATATTAAAGTCAACACAAAAAAATCAAAGAATAACAAAAAAGAAGAAATTTTGACACAAAATAAGAAAATCCCCAATTGTTTCGTTTTTTTTGGGCTCCAATCAGAAAAAAATTAATTTAAACATAGTCAACACAAAAGTTAATATAGCATCTTTCAATCATGAGCATGTTAGGGTCAGTCCGCTAATAAGTATTAATCAAGTGAATTTAAACATATATGATCCAACTTTTCAATTTCGCATTGATATATCCTAAATCAGAGAGCATCCAAGTCTGGAACAATTTCTTTATTGTATCAAATGCAAGTAAAAAATCATATAAATTAGTGGTAGTCACCTGCTACAACCATGATAAATAACAAGGTCATCAACAGCATTGAGAGCAACACCGCCTGTAACTGTGATCAACACAAAAGATGCGGCCTTACGACCGATAGATTTGCCCTTTTCTTCGTCCACTGACTTTGCTGAACTGCAGGAATCAATTTTATTAGTCAATGTATGAATGCACGTCGGCGTCGGAGATGCATTGCCGACAGGAGAAAAATGGGCGGGGTAGAAGGCCGATGAAGGCGCGGCGCGGTGGCAAGTCTGGTGGCTGGAAAAACGGAAGCTGAAGACGCCGTCGACGAGCGAGGGCGATGCTGCCGACGACGAGAGCGGCGAACGATGGCAGCGGCGGCGATGGCACAATCTCTCTTCGCAGCGACGGCGAGCGGAGGTGATCTCCTCTTCCTTTCTCTCTCTTCTCTTTTCTTTTTTTTACATCTGATCGTTTTACTGATGTAAAAAACCTAAGTCCTTTTCTCTCTCTTCTCTCCTCGTTTTTACTATCCACTGACTTCTGTTATCTTTTTTTTTCTTTTTTTTATAATTTCAAATTTAGGGACATTGTTGTCCAAAAGTGGTCAAAAATGACAAAAACAATAAACCCATAAATTCGTGGCTAAAAACAATAAACCCATAAATTTTTTGGCTCATTTATAACAGTGATTTGACAAGTGCATACGCACCAAGTCAAAGTATGTAAAACGAGTGGCTCACGTTCAATATCCTTATATAATTCGTTCATAGAGACCAGATTTCATCATCCACCAAATTGCTCAATCATAGCCACCGTTTCCTTGCACGCATGCAAAGGGACGTCAAAATGGTGGCTGCCCTTACACACCTCCTCTCTCCCGCCAAAAGTTATGAGGTGGAGAACTTGGGTACGGAGCATGGGATTCTCTGAGTACTTGGTCCGAGTTGGAGTTGGTATTGGTAGCCCACCAACTTACCAATATTTGGCTATGGACACAGGCAATAATGTAATTTGGGTGCAATGTCAACCTTGCAGCTAGTGTTACAATCAGGATGACCCGTTTTTCATCATCCACCAAGTTTCACAATCATAGCCACCGTTTCCTTGCACACATGCGAAGGGACGTCAAAAGGGTGGCATGCAAATAAATTTACAATATTATTTTAACAATTTACCTTATGTATTTTTAATTGTAATTTGTTTATCTTATTTATTATTTTAGTCTAATAATAAATAATAAAATAGAAAGAGAAAGAGAATGGATATACTGTGTCATATTGTGTTTGTACCCAAAAAAGAAAGAGAATGGCCGAAAAGCAATAATATCTCTCTCTCCCTCTCAAAATAGCTAGATCAACATCAAGATGGTAGGGGTCTTCTTATTATTCATTTTCATAATTTCATTACTATAATTATTATTATTTAAATATTTTATTACCCGGAAACAAAAATAAAATAAAATAAAATAAAATAATTTATTATCTGCCTAAAATTGACAAACCCATTTAAGTTTTCCAAACAATTAACTCATTAAGCATCCTTTTTGTTCATCAAACAAGTACTAATCATTACTCGACCTCTTCCTTCTATAGATTACGGTTGCATGTGCTCTGTATTTTTGCTACAAACAGAAACAAAACTCTCAATGTTCGTCTCTGTTTTAATGGAAGGTTTGATAGATCAATGAATTTGCATTAAGCATGAAAAGTCTATTTTCTAGACTAGCTTTTTTGTAACTAATTACACATTTAACCTAGTATGTTAAATGAAGTGGGTTGTGATCGTGCCATGCCGTGCCATATTGTGTTGTACGGAATTATCCTTCGTCGGATCTAGCTAGGCCGGCTAGACCCAATTATGAATTACTATTGAAATTGGAAAGCTTTTTTGGGCCATGAATTTTAACTTGCTCCCTCTCAAAATAGCATGCATTCAACTGACAAAGGTGGTAGGGGTCTTCTTAATTTCAAAATTTCATTTATTTATTTCTTTAATTATTATTATTATTTAAATATTTAATTACCCCGCCAGCCCGCCTATAAATTGACAACCCATTTAAGTTTTCCAAACCATCTCTCTCTCTCTTTCTCTCAAGTGTCAAACAATCTCTCTGTATTTTTTTGAATAGCTGAAATATTATTAAAAGCCAAAGGCAAAGGAAGACAACACAAAAGGACTCCCTCAGTCATGTAAATTAAAGGACTCCCTCAACATTAAATATAATTAAATGTCATCAAGTTTATAAATACAAAACGTTGAAACACTTCCCTGCAGATTTTCTTCATCAACTTCTTTTCTCTTTCTAACTATTTTTTCGTGAGTGTAAGTTTTACATTTTTTTTTTTTTTTTGAAACAGCACTTTATAAAAAGGCCAAAAAACCAACACAGCAACCAAACAACACACCAGCAGCAACACAGCCAAACAAAGAGAAAGACCCCAACCCAAACAAAGAAAACGCACACAGCACAACTGCCGGCCACACCAGAGAAAACCAAACCCCAGCAAACACCCAGAAAAAACTGCTGCATCAGAAAATCAGACCTGATTTCAGAGCACAAGCCACTGAAATCAGCCCAGATATCACCACAGCAACCACAAGAACCACAAACCAAAATAACACTCCAAGCATTGTAAGTTTTACATTTGTTTTCATGGTTTTCGTTTTATTTTTATTTTTATTTTGTTTTTGTCAAGAGAAGCCTTGTTTTAATTTGTTTTTCATTGTTTTTTTTTTTTCCAGGTTGAAAATCAATATTCTCCAAGTCTCTGTCTGGGTAAGTTCTGTGAATAAAAGTTTTATGCTCATTTTCTTGTTTTGTGTTCAATAAACCAGTGCATGTTTCACTGTAAATTATAATTTGTTTTTCATTGTTTTATTTATTTATTATTATTATTTAACAAGGCCAACTCAATAAATATCCTTCTTGTCTTGCATCTCCCAGCAACCTCTAAATTCTCACATCTTTTAATCTTTATGCTGATAACCAACCAGAGATATTTCAAAGAGTTTCAAAGCTAGAAGAGTTGAATCGATAATGAGCATTTATTACGATAGCTGGAATTGTCTCATTTAGGTATGATGATCACTTATTATTATCTCTTTTAACTTTGTTGGTCTTTGTCTTCTAAGTTTAGCTGGATCACATATTGTAACTCTTCATCTTTCAATTATCTCCTTTTTTCCTCGTTGGCCTGGGCTGTTTGTGCCTGGAGGCTGTGTGTGTTGTCTTTGTTTGGTTTTGTTGCTTTATAAAGGTGCTGTTTCAAAAAAATTTTTATCTCGGATTATTAATTTCTAAAATAAAATGGAATGCAAGATGATTCATGTTCTTTTGTGTTTTACTAAAGTTGTGTGGTTGATATATCTAGAAGGAAAAGTCAAGCAAAATTCTCTGGAGTCATTGAGGATATCTCATTTCGGAACTCAGAAGGTATGAAAAACTAATTTTTATGCTTTTATATTCTTTTTATGCCAGTAAATTAATATGATAATTAATTTTAGCTTTAAATTGATAATAATATCACACTTATTATTAGTGACTCATTAGTCACCCCTCTAGTGAGTGTTGAAGTGTCCGTGTGTGTATATTTAAATGCAGTTTTCTTGCATTTATACAAATATGGCGGTTTCATCAAATTAAGCTCCTTCTTCTAGTGATGATCACTCTCATCTTCGTCCCAGTTCCAAAACCATAACCATACCAAATTGGAACTGGTTCATAGAGACCATATTTCATCATCCACCAAGTTTCACAATCACTAATGTCCCTTTGGCTTAATGCTGTCAAAACGTGACGGCACGACCCCTTAAGGCCTGGCTGCCATAACGTGCCATGTCGTGCCGTGCCATCCCGACGGGCCTTAAAGGGCTAGCCCCCAAGCCCCAATTCAATTTTTTAATTTTTTTTTTAAGATTTAAAATTTTCAGTATTAAATTTATTTATTTTAAATTTATAATATTATTTTAACAATTTAATTTATGTATTTTTAATTGTAATTTGTTTATCTTATTTATTATTTTAGTCTAATAAAATAAAATAATATTATAAAAAAAACATTTATGGCGGGCCAACGGTCAGCTAGGGTTGGCAAAATGGGCTGGGTACAGAGGGTTTGGCCCTTACCCGCATGATGTGGTCCGGGTTCAAACCCAGACCGCATCATTAAAAAACCCACTTTAACCCCTTTATTATAAGCTCATATGAATGTGGGTTGTTTGAGGGTTTTACCCAGGTTAATTTAAAGCCCGCAAAAAACCCACTTAGATTTAACAACAACTTGAACTTCTGTCTTCTTCCTCTATACGCTGGTACGCTTATATGCATCTATTCTTCAAAAAATGAAACACAACTTCTCAGCTCTCATCATCGGTGGTCTCTACCCTCTTGCTGCCATGCCGCCATCGTGTCGCCGTCGCTTCCGGTCGCCACCAGTCGCTTCAAACGAAGCTTCTCGAAATCATCCACATCTGACAAAAGAGACCAGAGAAAAACAAGCCAGAAAATTCAACAAGACAGAAGAAAACCATCAGCTATCGAAATCTCCTTAGCTGCCCCATTTGTAAGGTACTATTATTTAAATATGTGTTGATTTTGTGGGGGTGCTTCTTTTATAATAATTTTCGGATTTTTCTTTGTAATTTGGTTGCTTAGATCTTCAATTAAGTGCCATTAACCTTGCTTTTTAATTCTCTGACTTATCGAAATTTAGATTTGTTTTCAATTACCAGCAAAAAAAAAATCTAAATGGGTATTTTGGATTATGTTTTTTAGACCAAGATTTATCTTTTAAGTTATTAAACTTGGTATATCTGTTAATGGAGTTCCTTTAATGGGTTGAGATTTCTGAGAATTGAGGTTCTTTTTGTTGAGAATCATATGTGTAATGATCGATATATCTAATGCTAGTTCATATGATGTTGTGATCTGGATTGAGAAACTGAGATTTCAGATTTGTAAATGATCAATAAATTTGGTGCTTTTGTGCTAGTTGTGAGGCAATGTTAACACGGTTGTGATGTCTAACTCATTTGAATTGGCACTTGTTTGAAATTTGTGTATAATGTCTAAATCGATTCTTATGAGAATACATTTTCTAAAGTATTTGATATATTTTTATTAGCTTAGATTGATAGATTGTGTTGTAAATTAAACATCCTTTTGTGTAGTTGTAGACTATAGAATCCAATTTTCAATTTAACCTTTGTTTCTCTTCAATTTATGTGATTCTATGCATTGCCAAATTCGTTATTGCAGGGAAAATTACACCTACAACCCTGAAACTGGAAAAATATAATAATAACACACACACAAACACACTATTTGACCTGTTGACTAATGCTCAAAAATAAATAAATAATAATAATAATAATATATTATTATTATTATTATTATTATTAATAGTATTATTATTATTAAATTTAAAAAATAATAAAAATAATAATATTAATAAATTTAAAAAATAATAATATATGAAAAATGCTAAACTTTGTGGATCTCCACTTCCAAACAAGTGTTCGGAGGTTGAAACACCAACCATCATCACACACTACGATGGTAACGAACGGGGGTGTTAATAGATTAAAAAAATATATCATTTTATTTAATTTTATAATAATAATAATAATAATAATAATAATATTTTTAAAGTTTATTAATATTATTATTAATGTTATCATCATGATCATCATCATCATTATCATCATCATCATCATCATCATTATTATTATTATATATTATTATTTTTAAAGTTTATTAATATTAGTATTAATGTTGTTGTTGTTATCATCATTATCATCATCATCATTATTATTATATATTATTATTTTTAAAGTTTATTAATATTAGTATTAATGTTATCATCATCATCATTCATCATCATCATCATTATATATATTATTATTTTTAAATTTTATTGATATTATTATTATTATTATTATTTATTTATTTTAAAAAACTATTAATATTATTAATATTATTATTTTTTATTTTTTTGGATATTAGTCAATAGGTCAAAGGATGTGTTTGTGTTATTAATAAATTTTTCCAGTTTTAATACAATTATCCATATAATCAAGGTGTGTAAGCGTAATTTTCCTTAGACGTCCGTTTCCCTTCTGTCAGCTATTGCCAATAAATGAAAATTCAGAGGGTTTAATGCTAGAAAAAAAAAAAGTTCAGGAGGTAACATTCGATTTCACGTATAATTCAGGCGGCATTGGCCATTGGTGCTATTAACCCTACATTTAATTAAATCAACAATGTTATAGTCTAGAAAAAAAAAATTATACTTTATTGTATGTCAGTTTGATATTATTTGAGAAATAGTATGTGAGGTGATTTTAAATTTCAGTATGAATTATTGATATAAAAATAATTTTACATAAGAGGTATGATTTTTGAATGCAACTATAGAAGCATGAAAATGAAAGCCTCTTTTTGATTTTCTTTTAATCTTTTTCTCTTTTAAAACCAGATTGCCAAGAATGACATTTAAATAAAGCCCAAACGTTATCCCCTCAAACACCATCTTCAACTTTCAAATGTTATCCCACGTCTCCAAAAAGTTTCACATCAGTTGAGTCTCGTTTGGTTTATATTGCAGGTTCATTTGAGAATACAAGCCAAAACCTTTAACACTTACAAGATTTAGTTTTGCTAGAACTATCGACTCTAATTGTGCTATCCCAATTTTTCCAACCATAGGTTTCACAGTTAACTGACTTTTAATTAATTAATTCATTCTTGGTTTCATTTATTATGGGTTGCGTTGGTAGCGTATTCTTCTTTTGATAAAACCATATATTATCCTCTTTTTTTCCCCAAAAGATGCATATTATTTCCAAGTCTTAAATTCATTATTAATCTATATTTTTTGTTCCAATGATTTTTATTTAAACCACACACTCACTAACAAAAAGGATGAGAAGATGACAATATTCTGTTTGTCAAGTTTATTACGCGATGTATATAGTATATCATAGCAATGTCATTTTTCATGATAATTGTCTCTAAAATATTACTTTTTATACTTATTTTAAAACTTAGAAGTACCCTATTTAATTATATTTAAAAAATATATATATATATATAATTATAAAAACTATGCTATTCATGAATATAGATGTAAGCTTTACATGCATGTCTTGCACGTGTGACCAATCCGAGTGATGAATGATGATTAGAAATCAGAAGTGCTTAGTATTTGAGTGAATAATGTTTATTTACAATGTTTTTATTTTTTATTTTTTTATATATATTCAGGTCCAAGAGTAAAGAAAACGGAAAAAAGTTGTGTGGGATGATGAGCAGCACGTGACTTGAGTGAATAATCACCGATTTGCAAAGTCCAAGTATCATGCATGTGTTAATGCATTTATATTGGAAGATGAGACTGAATTTGTTTTTAGAACTTTCTAGTCTTTTATTGTAAAAATATGTATTTGATTTTTAAATATACGTAAATCGAAGTAGCATGCTTGCATGTCTGAATGAACATGATTTTCATGTGGCTGTTCATTACTTACATGTGGCAGATTAATTATATTATAATTGGTTTCTTAATTTGTTAGTGACAGCTATTAAACCTTAATACTAATTGAACAGGTCTCATTAGTAAATAGAATCAGTATGTAAATGCTAACCCATATTATAAAATGTTAAATATAAAAATCAATTAACTTAAAGTAAATGTTAAATATTAATCAATGTGAAAATACATATATTTAATTTGTTCTTAATTAATATAAAGCAAGTAGGTATCGAGTTAATTTTCTCTTCGATCTTCTCCGGTAAATCATTTTTTATCTTACCAACCAACAAAACTAAGTAAGCCTCTCTTCCATTTTTTATCTTATTCATACCGGCATTTAAAACATATTGCTATTGATCTCCATCTAAATGCGATACTTATGAAAGTGTTATAACAAAACAAATATAAATAATAAATTCATTCAATATATCAAGTGGATCGACAGATTCACAGTCAAAGCATGCGAATGAAAAATACATTAATTTAATTATCAGCTTTTTTATACCAACTATAATCAAATAAATTAGGTTAAAAATTAAATAAAAATTAAAAAATAATAAGCCATTTTTTGGGGAGGGGATACAACGTGCATTTTACTAAGCCATCTTAACTATAAGAATAAATACTCTAAAAAAAGTATAAGAATAATATATATATATTAAAATTTTATATTAAAACTTTATTCAATAAAATATATTACAGCAAAAATATATTTTATAATAATGTTTATTATATTCAATTTTAATTAATTTTAATGTTTTACAAAATATTAAAAAAACAAAACAAACGAACATACCCAAAAGCGTTTAATCTAATACATTTTAATCATCTAATATGATGCTTATTGTACTATTTATAAAAACAGGAGAGATGGATTTATGTTGTTTTGTATTAGCATATATTCATCTGCAAAATTATGTACGTAGACATTGTTTATATATATATATATATATAAATAGTTTTTCTATTATCAATTTGAACTGATATAAAATGTAGGCTATTAGATTTAAAAGATACTTTGACAAGTGCATGTAGCCAAGTCAAAGTATTTAAATCCAATGGCCCACATGCAAGAAACTGATATATCTTTTGTCAATTCGAACTACCAATATAAAAATTGTATATATAAATATATAAATATATATATATATATATATACAGTCTTTCTATTGTTAGTTCGTCTTGATATAAAATATATTAGGACGAAGAATGTAGACCACAGATTACGGAGAAGTTTTGACAAGTACATATAATTTAAGTCAAAGTACGTAAATCTAATGGTCCAAATTCTTCATCCTAATATATTTTATATTAGGATGAACTGACAATAGAACAATTGTATATATATATATATATATATGTTCAAGTTAGTACGTACTGATATAACTTCATCAGTGCGTTGGATGTGAACCATTAAATTTACATACTTTGACTCAAAGTGTATGCACTTGTCAAAACTTTTCGATAATCTATGGTCAACATGCATTGGTACTAATGTAGTTACATTAGTGCGCACTGATATGAACGAGACCGTATATATATATATATATATATATATATAAATGTTCAAGTCAGTGCGCACAGATATAACTTCATCAGTGCGTTGGATGTGGACCATTAGATTTACATACTTTGACTCAAAATGTATGTACTTGTCAAAACTTCTCCATAATCAATGGTCAACATGCATTGGTATTGATGTAATTACATCAATATGCACTGATGTGAATGAGACCATATGTGTATATATATATATATATATATATATGCTTCTAAGATAATAGAATTCAAAAAATATTTGTTTGTTTTGTTGGGTTTTGCCACTAACTGCAAGTTAGAGAATCTTGTGCTTTTGGAGGCTAATATAGAATCAGTTAAAGCAAATTAATTTTTTCAGGTCTGGGATTGCAAAAAGCTTATTAATTAGACCTGAAATTGTTTAGCTTTGTCTTAAAAGAATAATATAAAGCAAAGAAGTTAAGGGCCTAAACAGTACTGTTCTGAACAAGGTTTGTCTTCAAGATTCTCACATGAACAAATTTTTATTAAACTTTTATTCATAAGATAATAATTTTCTCTCTTATTTCAACTATATTTTAAAAATAATAAATTATAATAATGATATTAATATTAAATTAAACAACTAGCAAAATTAACCTTAATTGTGCTGGTCTTTTGGTTATAAATTTATAATATCTTCTATTTTATATAGATTAAGTATTATTGTTATCCTAGACCTTTTAACAACATCTATTCTATATGTTGATTGTTGATTGTTGATCGGTCATACTCATGGTAGTAAAAGACTACATTGGATTAGCAATGGTTTTTCGTTGAATTTAGATGTTAAACGGGCTGAACAGTATTATTAAGGTGGCTATGAAGATTAGCCCATATAATTATAGGCCTAAAGAGTCCGCCCAAACCGGGTTGAATTTGACCCATTTAATGTTTTTGAAGGCAAAATAGGGGGAAAATGGTCCTCTTTCAATCAAATGCTTGGAAGCACAACCAGATGTTGTTTATTTGGTAAAGTCTTTTATCAATTAGTTGTTTCTCTTCCTCCACGCTCTCTCAAAGGTTTTGTTTTTGTGGGTTGCTCTCTCTTAAAAGAACAAATGTTTTAATTTGATTCTCTTCTCTTGTACAAAGCCCTCAACAAACCAGATGAACAAACGTAATGGTGTAATAAATTTATACAGCTATATTACTTTCTCAATTTTTCTTTAAATGTGTCAGTATAACTTAGACCCAGCTCATTCATCGTTAATGGTCAAACTGATTATTGGTATTGTAAATCGTTAATGAGCCGAGTGAATGTATATTTACGATGCTTGAAATGTTTAGACTTGGATAGCTAGCTTGCTGAAAATGTGTCATTTTGTGTGGTAGTTTGTATGTCACAAAATTTCTCATTCTTGTTCACATTACATACTAGGTGAAGCACATGTATATATTAGAATTAGGTAACAATCTGATCTATTTATGGTACTAAACAATAGTTTACCATCGAAATTGTACTCATTAATTTTTTATTGTATCAATAATCGATATCGATGTCTATATAAAATGATTAGATATCTGTATTTGTGTCAGTTATGGTTCCTTGCAATCACTAGCATCTCTTATATCCACATGCATTATTCTATTTGACACGAGTTCATTAATACAATCTTCACTTTCTTTCTTTTTTTTTTTATAAATATTTTTATCTATTATAAGTGGAACACACACACACATGAACATGTAAATTACATTGAAAATTTGTTATTTTGGTTAATTTAAATTTTAAGATTTACAGTTTTAAGCTTTATTAACCCTCAAGTATCTTGGTTCATCTAAAAATTAGTAATGAAGCACAATAGCAATGCAAAAGAAAAAGAAATTTCTTGATACGGATTCACATGACAATTTGTAATAAGCACAATATTAATTTCTTTTATCCATTCAAAATTGGGTATGTAATCCTACCGAGTCTCACTTGCTCCTTATAAAATGATTATAAAATGATGCTACAGCTGAATTTTATTTTTCTTGTGTAATTTGTAAATGTTACACACAATATCAACTTTCTTCTTTATACATAGTTATAATATATCAATGCCCTCCCTAATGTGTACACAATTTTTGTGACCACACCAACATACTGAAAAAACGTCTTTTACCATCAAACCACATTGGCAGTGTTACACAAATAATAATTTGTCATCCAAATTGCCACCCCTTTCTATATATTAGATATTTAAACGTCTACAAAAGGTTTACATACAAACTAGGTAAGAAACTGTAAAATTTTCCACAAAAAAAAATTAGAGCTATAACATAATAAAGCAATCTTGGCTGCTCACTAAAGGAAAAACACAGCCACCATCCAAATAAGGAAATTCCCATATCTTCTTGCCTTCACACAATTGAACAGCTGGAGTGAAAGTAACTAATAACTAAATTGAAGGAAAAACAGAAATGCATAGCGCATAAATGTTCCGTCCCAAAGAATCAAATATACAGTAAGGACAGAACAAATCGAGACATGAATTTACAAAACAGTATTGATATGAAGTGCTTTAAGCAGTGAAGTAGCCATTTGTTTCACCAAAACTTGGCCGCCAGAGCGCTGCCCGTCTCTGCGTTCCTCAATTAAGTTCTGAAGTTTTTGTGGAAGATCATTCTCCACAATCAATTGCTTCGGCCGAGGGTGGTGCTCATAAACGGCCTAAAACATGACAGTATAAGTAAATTCATGATAATCATACAAGAGAAAACGACAACTTTTTTGTGCAGCGATGATAATGATGATAATAAACATAAAATTAATGTTCCTTTCAAGATTAATACCCAACTCATCAACACCAAGACTAACTGAAAATAGGTCATCAACTACCAAAGTTCTATTCAACTAAAACTGCTCAGTGCTCACACCTTTATGAACAAGCTAAATAGTGACAATCTCAAAGGAGTGGAATAAAAGGGAGGGCAGCAATTAAAATAGGGTAAAAAGATAACCAAATCGGATGCAAAAAATTATACAGCCAGCAGAAAATAGAAGTGCCAAAGCCCATCCGAACATGTAGATAAATTTCTACAATCGGGGAGAAAAGCTACCTAGATCTTACTACATAGGCATCCCATGTCATTATAAAAGAAAAATTATTATTAATTCATAAAAATTGAACATAATGAGCAAGAGAATACAAGGAGTGATTGATATATAATACAAATACAAATCTTTGTTATTGAAAACAAGAGATACAAAAAATATAAGAAAAAGCTGTTTCTTTAGAATATTCATATTTATCCACAGTCAAAATTGGAAAACAATAAAAAGTCGTTTTCCGAGTTTTTAAAATTTAAAAACGTTTTTGGACATGATATCAAATGCATACTTATATAGTTATATACTAAAACTAATGAGAATATACTTCAAATTTTCAGTTTAAATGCTTTTTTTCAAAAACTGTTGATCCATCACGAATCAAACACTCCCTTATTTTCTCTAAGTGACTCCCATAAACTAAACATATATCAGTGGTCAAACAACTCATCAGGTAGAAGTTAAGTTAAACCTTTAATAGTTTAAAATACCACCCAGCACTATCCAGAGCATGAATCCTTCTAATCCATCAAAAACACTTCCAAATTGAAGATAAATAATTTATTATTTCTTAAAGTTGCATAACACATGGAAGGATGTATCTAGGTAAAAGAAAAAAAAAGTCAAAACAAAAGGTAGCAGGAAAAAAGTAAGGGTGTGTTTAGTAATCAAGAATTCTAATGTGAGAAAAGGAACTTGTTTGACTTCTAATGAATTCCGGAATTCCAGAATTAAGTCATGTGTCCACGCACAAATCAGAAATAAGTTACTAGTTCAAAGGTTAACCTATTTCCACCCTCTGACCCTAGGAATTAAGTACACTATCCTTAGGAAAAAAGTAAGGGTGTGTTTAGCAATCAAGAATTCTAATGTGAGAAAAGGAACTTGTTTGACTTCTAATGAATTCCAGAATTCCGGAATTAAGGCATGGACAAGAAATAAGTTACTAGTTCAAAGGTAACTTATTTCCACCCTCTGACCCTAGGAATTAAGTACACTATCCTCAAATAAAAAGTAAATAATTTATCTTACCAAAAATACCCTTAATTAATTTTGTTCCAATGATCCTATCAAGGACATTTTAAGAATTAAGAGGTTTTGGTTTTAAATTCATATAAGTTAGTAAACACTAGAATGGAATCTTGTAACTTATTTCCAATTGCTCTATATTCCCTTTCCATTGGAACTTAGTTCCATTTAATTGTCATTACCAATTAGTAAACGTGCCGTAAAGACAACCCTCATTTCGCAGCCCATGAAAACTTTTCTCGACTTTTTATTTATTATTTTTCACTTGTTCTTGAGTGTACTTTCCTTCTTGAAAGAAGCTTCATAAAATAGCTAAGGTTCAATCGATGTTTTTACTTGATGAACACAAACAATGTTGCCAACATTTTTATCTTATCATATTTGAACTTGTTACTACAGACCGAATGATGAGAAAGATTACGAACTGGAAAAGGGATAAAAGTAAACACAAGTATATACAACCATCCCTTACCTTAATTAGTTTGAGCAGATTAAGACGAGCTATAGCATCCTGGTGATCCAGTCTAGCTATGAGCAACGGTGTCAAACCATTAACAGCCAATGTTGTATTGATTCGTGATGATTTGCTGCATGCAAGACAAGAAACACTGATGAGAATTCAACAAATTTAGAACCAGAAAGTTAATGCTATTCTGCAGAAAGTGCCTTTTCCTAAACATCCATGAAAAAAAATGAAGCTTTGGAGTAGAGGTGGGAGTTCTGGGGTACGGCAGGAGGTAGGGTTGAACAAAAAATGAATTTTGAAATGAAATACAAATGGGTGCTCTTTTCAGAGAACTTCACAAGCTACAGTGATTTTAAAATTAATGTTCACAAGGATATTGATACATCCAACAAGGAGATCTTTCAGTCACAGTAATGAGTGTTAACACATCCAATTGATATACTAGTATCTAATCTTACATGAAGAGTTTGCAAGTCAGACCAATTTACAACGTTTTTATAGAGAGGAAAAGAAAAGCATAATAGAAATAAATGGTCATCAAATTCAATTATTAGAGGTAGGCACCTTATTTGGTACCATAATTGAATAGAATATATCAGCATCATCAATTGAAAATACCACTTTTAGAAATTGAAAAAAGAGGAAATAATATTCTATCACGTACGTTATAATTTTTAAGAATGGTTCCAAGATGTGCACGAAATGCGGTTCTGGGCAGCTTTGGAAAAACTTGACCAACTTCTGAACTGCATCCTTTTTCAGCAGTGCCTGCTCCACCTTGCGGTTGTCATTGTCATGAGCCAAGCAAACAGCAATTGAATCCAATGCCGTCACAGACCAAACCTCATCCTCAAGAAGGTTCAAATACACATCCAACCCACCATGGGCTCTTAATTGTTCCCTTGAATTACGAGATGCATGTGCCATATCACACAACAGAGGCAATGCATATTGTTTCAAGGGAGAACCCGACATGATAAATTGTAGTAAGTGAGGAATGATTCCATTTTCAGCAGCCTGTTCCTGCCTCCTCTTATTAATCTTGCACAGATTGAAAAGCGCATTGAGGACCTACAAAAGCATAAAATTTGATGCGAAAGATCAGAGCTTTGACAGTGACTATAATTAAAATTCACTGAAATAGACGTTGAGATATATGTGATTGACAATTTAACTTAATTTTCATACAATGAACCTACAATGTAGCAAAGAGCAATTAAATCCAATTTTCAACATCAAATGGAATAATTGCATGCACATTTGGATTAGGAATGCCAACCTCACTATGTATTAGATATACAAGAGGCCCATCTTTGAGATCAATGTTTGGGATTAAATACTTGATTGCATCTGCCCGCTGAAGATTCTCTAAGCAGTTTGGATCGGTAGACAAGTAATTTATACACTTCAGTATCTAAAAAGGGGAACAAGCAGTGGGATTACAAGACAGAAAGAATTTACAAGAACTCAAAGATAACAGGAAATAATTTTTTTTTTTATTACCTTCAAAAGAATAGGGGGCTCTATTCGATTGAACATTTGAAAAAGACGGCTAAGCAAGCTTTGGCTACACATGTAAGATTTTACAGTTGTGTCAGCTTGAGCAAACTCAAGCAGAAGGTCAGACACCTTTTCCAGGTATTCCCGAGCAACATCTGCATTCAGTGTTGATACCATGTGAGACAGTAATCCAGATGATGTTGCACTTCCTGGTATTGCATTTAGAACTCCGGAACCAGAGAGCACCCCTGATGCTGTCTGTGATGCAACCCCAGACATGGAAGCAGCTCCTTCATTAGATGCCAGCGGACCCACCTTCTTAGTTGGTGTTTTATGTAAAAATTTAGGCGTAGAGTCCAGACTTGCATTTTCCCTCCCACGCCCAGAAACCTCTGTAAAATCAAGAAGTAACGATTATACCAAATGGAACAAATTAGATGTGCTTAAACAAAAAGCTGAACACTAATGCTAATGAGGTTTAAATAACTTGGAAAAAGGTAATAATAGCAATATAGCTATTCTTGCTTAGACTGTTATATGTACGTGCTAGAAGGGTGGAAAGTGAAAAATGGTGACAAAGTCCTCCAAGGTGAAAATGGAGAAAACAGTGATCCAAACTAGTAATACTATGCAGTACTACATCTAACAAACCCTGCTAATAGACCATTGAGTAATTTAGGAACATAGGAGTAGCAAAAAGGTTGATGTAAAACTTGATGTCCCCACACTAACCAGTCACATTCTTAAAAAATGTAGCAGCAGCAAGGATGCTAGGACAAATTCCTAAACATATTTTCTGGGAATTATGCCCAAATTCTTAATGTTTATTTTTCTTTATAAAAGGTTTCTCGATGTTTTTTATAACTAAAGCTATTAAAAGAAAATACATGTAAACACAAGGAATCACCTGCAAATTCTGCCATCAGGAAATCAAGTTCACCATTGGTTTTCTTTTCATTAGATGCATGTAGTAGGGGCAGTATACTTTCATGTTTTTCCAGTCCTGGGAGGTGACGTACATACTCCAGCTGACCAGAGAGATGTCGTGAGGGGGGTTCCTTGTCCAACAAGCTTAACAGGGGTCGAACTGGATCAGACTGACCACCACCTGTAGTATTATACCCATTTGACACACCTTCTGGTGACTTTGGAGGCCGATCTGTAGATGTCCTATTGGCAGAATTTGTGCCTCTCTGCTGTCTCAGGTCAATTTCAACTCGAGAAGGATCAGTTTTCCATCGATCTAGGTTCTCTCGCTCTTTAGACATGGCTGCTGAAGGTTCCTTACTTGCTAAATTTGTAATTTTTTCTAAGGAAGTTGAGTCTGGTAATTTTGGAGTAACTGAAGCATCCAATACTCCATTGCTAGATTGAGGTCTGTCAGTATCCACAGCAAGAAATCGGGAATCCAATTGATTAACATCTGGCCTTTGGGAATGTGAAGTTGAAGCTCGTGATGGTTCTTGCGGTCCAGTTGACAAGGGATGATCACCCATACCATGTCTAAATTTGGGAGCATCAGGTTGATCAGTTAAAGAAAGTGGTGTCTCACTTTGAATGAATATGGGATGGTTAGAATCCAGTGGACCAGAACGTGGTCGTTGAACCGACCCATCAACTGGAAATCCACCCCCAACAGAGATAGAAGCCAGTCGGGTTGCCTCATTCAAGCTATAAAGAGTGTTGATAAGCCTAAATAGTATCCCATTCTTTGCAGCTATACGACAGAAATCGTTTCTTGGGGTTGATCCCTGAAGCTTGAAGACCTGCCACATGCCGTCAATAGCTAGGTGAACCATTTCCCTGGAAATGAAGTATGTAGTCAGTACATTTTCTAATAAAATATGGAAAACCTATAAAATGTCAACATAAGTTCAGCAAGATGAATCTGACATAACAGTGAATTCAAATGGGAGAAGTGGCGGGAAAGAAGGTGAGGTTAGAGAAGGGAGGGGGAGAGGGGGTGTGTTTGATACAAATGTAATCAATATCCAAAATTCTATTCTAGGAAATAGAAAAGTTAAATAGCAGCATCATATCAAAACCTCCTGATTATGTGCCAATAGAACATAGGCATAACCATATGCTGACAAGAAGTTAGCCACTTGGCAATACAAATAATTACGTGAGGAAAAACCACGTAATTCCAACATTGCCCCATTTCTATGAAATATGGTCACAAAATAAACCTATTAGTTTCAACTGAAATGATGCAAAACACTAGGAACTTCAAGGTTCTAATTTCTAATGATGGGTCTTTGTGAAGCATTTATACTAGAACTGCTTATTTTCAAAGGAAAAGTTTTGATGCATTTCCATGGAGTACTATTCCAAATGATAAATTCTTATCAGTGTCTTTAAAGTGCATGAACATTTTGATCATTGTATGGAAAGATATCTTTATATATATATATATATATATATACAAGACTTCTCACATACAAACCCCCTAACATAAGCCTTATATACAAACCAATTTTCAGCTGAGTGGAGACAAAAGTAAATGGTAGGCCAGAAGAGAGAATACATAACAGCCCTTGGATTTTGATCCAAGGGCTGAAAAGTTGGTTCGTATATAAGACTTAGGTCAGGGGTTTTGTACATGAGAAGTCTTGTATATATATGTAGTATCTTTCTAGTGCAGGATCATGGTTTACCGTTTAAATTTGGACGAAAAATTCATGCGAGATTCCGCTCTTGATAATATATATATATATATATTATAGGAAACAGAAACTTCATATTCAGTTCTTCATCACAATATTCAAACTATACATTCATATGCCTAGACTCAAATGCTAATAAAAATCAATAGGGTTTCCAAGTCACCAGAAATCTAAACAATGTGCCTCATAGTGGTAAGCCTAGATGTTTATATTGTTCTTATAAAAGCTTTTGAAAATGTTATGGAACCTTGTCTATTTACAGCAAAAAATATTAACTTAATTCTGATGATTTGCATACAAAAAAAAAAAAAAAAAAAAAAAAAAAAATCTGATGAATTATATCATTACGGGTCAACAGTTTTAAACATGGTGCAAAAACTGCTGAAAACCATTTTTAATTCACCACATTATTCCAACAATTTTTACAACAAGAGCACAAACTTGATTGTTTGTACAAACTAGCTTAGTTTGTAAGATCTCTAATAGTTATACAAGATGTATTGGGATCAAATCCCACTCACACCTGGATTACTTTTTCTTGAAGGAGGATAAGGGGAGTGGGTGGGAGGTTGGTTTAGTTTATATTGCTGTATAATAAAGGAGACCACAATACATTGCTGTATAATACAAAATGTATAATCATTTTAGTTTCCTGTAAAATATATATATATATATATATATATATATATATAAAGGAGAGCACAAACCTGTACTTTGCATAGTCGGCCTCTAGAAAGCCCACCAGAACAGGTATTCCACGGCAAGCTATGAACATTTGCAGCGTCAAGGAGCTGCATAGAGTAAACCCTCATGTCCAAACCCATCATTCTAACAAAAGAGAAACACGACAATTACAACTACAGAGAGAAAACTCTAAACCTTGACTGGCAAAGCTGCTGCAAGAAATAAGCTGCCTCCATCCGCACCTCTCGAGGACGATCAGGTACTGCAAAGCTCATAACAGCAGGGATCTATCGTATAGCTCGAATATCAGTACAAGTGCATATAAACAATAGTATAAGCTGTATAGCTCACGAGTATTTTGGGAAAAACAGAAGAACAAAACATTAAAAATACAGTGCAAACCACATCTCAGAATATCACTACTGTAATACCATCATCAATGAAAAAGGAGCATCTAAAATCCAAATGTTCCTTTCATTTAAATAATAATAAATAAATAAAATAGAAACACTTAACAATTCAGCACCACGCTAATGGTATATTTTAATTTAAGAATTATATAAAACGAGGTAAAATTCTGGATTTCTTCCTATTATTTGGTTAAAATATTCTTGGGCAGTATTAGAATTCATTTAAAAATTCTCTTAAATTCTTAAATTTATGGGAGGTTAAATTTGTCAGAAACCTGTCTATAGAAGAGGTTGTCAACATAAAAGTAATCCAAGATGTCCCACCTGTAATTAGGTCATTCCCCAAAGGAGGTCAATGAAATTTACCCTACAAATGTGTAAGAATTCCAAAGAAAGAGGAATATTCAACAAGGGAAACTTTCATGTAAGTCGACCCCTTTTGAGATCCACCAAACTGTAAATGCAATGCAATTATTCCACAACTTAACTTGCACAAGTCCAACAACAGAATACAAAAACTTGAATGAACATAGTACTTACCAAACCAACAAGGCATGCGTTTTCCTGGAAATCAGAATGATCTTTGATAATCTGATTTATTAGTTGAAGCACGGAACATATAACCTGCAGATACAAGAAATAATAAATAACCTCAAAATCTGCAGCCACATTTTCTTGTCCTGAGTTGCCACAATATTAAAGAAAATCTAAACAAAATTTATAAAGCTTCAAACAGCGCACAGTAGACGTACACGAGTTTTAGGAACATCAAGCAATTCTATCAGAGGGAGCAAACCATGCTGGGTAACAAAAACAATTTTCTGCTCAGGGCGCTGATGAAAGATAGCAATAAGTTTCTGACAGGCAGACACAATTGCATCTTCAGATTCCTCTGGTCTTAATGACCCAACTAGTCGGCTAAATTCAACAGTCTACCAAGAAAAAACAGTCCATATTAGAAAATACAGTAGAAATATACAAAGCAATTGCAGTCTACTTCTGCAACATCTGTAAAATCCATGCAGCAGATATTGGTAAGCAAAAGACATGAGAAATAATACAGATGTCAAAGGGCTGCTGGTCATACATTTAACTATTTTAAAAGAGTAATTATCATAGAATACACTCTCAAAATAATTGGAAGTCATGGAAAGATAGCAAGCAAAGATGAGAATCAAAGAGAATTAGAATGGTAAAACCAAAGACATAATGATGAAATGATATCATTCACTAAAGAGTTATAACAACATACAGAAAACCTGAGGTGTGGTGATCCCTGCGACACATGTACTCTGTAACACAACCTCAAATTTATAGAGATGTCAAATCTCCATTTAGCGGCCAACAGAAGGAAATACAAACAAACACCAGAAAACTTATCAAATTGATTTGCTACCCAAAGAAAAGAATAGTTGATATATCAATCACCTTAAGGCATTAGCTTGCCAAAATTCAAATCAACCTTCTTAAAGTGAGGTGAGAGAAATGGAAATTATCATACAAAGTGACTAATGATTATATCAATCAAAAGGAAATCTAAGATTCGGAAGTGTAAAAATATTTGACGGTTTATCTTCCATGATTTCCAAGAAATAGAATTTGCATGTGCAATTTCCAATGGAACCAAGCATCCAAATAATCCTTTTATCCTCCTCCATCTCATTAAGGTCGACCAGGTCTAGCAATGCTATGAGAGGAGTAATATTGAATCCCACTCTCCATCAAGTTTTTTTTTGGAATTGAAAGCAGACTCCAACTCAAGGAAGAGACAACTTTATAATTGATAAATTCATGCCCAGGATGAGCTATATAAAAGAGGAAAACGATTACATAGAGAGGAATTGCCCATCAAAATATCCTCCAAAATAAAATTTTCTCCCAGGTTCCATGAATAAAACTATGTGCTTAATGAAAGAAGAATATCCTTTGAAATTGCCTTCCAAATATTTCTAAACACCAGGTCTTTAATTCCTTAGAATCCCATCGATTAGGTTGAATACTGTGTTTGTTTCTGCTACTACATGCCATAAAGCATCCTTCTTCGGAATCTCCAAAGCCACTTAGCAAGAAGAGCTCTATTTTTGGCACCAAACTACCAAATCCTAATCCTTTAACTTTAGACTTAAAGACGTTACATCGTTTTATATAATGAACTTCATTCCCATCACCAAAACCTTCCCACCAGAAGTCTCTCATATACCTTTAAATTTTCTTGCTAATCGCACAACAAATCTTGAAAAAGAAGAGGGAATAAATTGATAAGGAGGACACAGACAGTATCATGGTTATCCCCCAAAGGGAGACCCAAGTCCTTGAGAGACCAACTCCCCATTGAAAACCCAAACTTCTTAGTCAAATGATTGACTTTCTTCTTGTTAAGAATTGATTCTAGATTATAATCTCTAAGAAAAATTAATCTTCAGCCCAGATAAAAGGCTTAAGCTTTCACTTTTAGGGTTCCTTGAATTATTGAAATTATGTGTTTTTTGTTCAAGAGAGAGAGAGAGAGAGAGAGAGAGAGAGAGAGAGAGAGAGAGAGATCAACAATTTTGTTCTTATCTCCCGAAAGAGAGGAAAGGAGTTCATCCATGAACTGGAGATGTGAGGCCTCTATTTTATCCTCCCAACCACAATTTCTTCCACCTCTCTAGCTTCAATAGATTTCTCTGTCAATCTACTTAACCATCCATCACCGCAGTAAAGAGAAAAGTAGATGAAGGGTCCTGTTACCTTATTCCTCCAATGGCTCCACCAACAACAATATCTAGACAATTTTCACTTAAAATATAGAAGATAAATGGACCCTATATAGTAATATCATATTAACCGGTCAGAAGTTGGGAGATATTAGCATAGACACAGAAACTAATAGCATAGATATAAGGACAATTAGGGAATTGTCAGAGCTTTCTACACTTATATGCCCCAAATAATCACAAGCAACAGAAGATGTTCAAACTTAACAGTGAATATAAAATCAAAAAGTCTGAGAATAACAGGACAGCAAACTATAATAGAATCAGTGAGTACAATAGATCAGTGGGACCCAAACTCGCTTGAAAGTGATCCCTGTTGCTGAGCATCATTTACTCCAGATTTCAAAATTCAAACAGAAGGCAAAAAATAAGTAAAATTCGTTTCACAACCAACAGAAAGATGATATACATGATGCTCATCAAACTACCACTTCATAAATATATGACATACATGCTTGACCAGTCCAGAAGAACACCAATATCAAACCACTAAACGGTTTTTAGTGTAAAAAACATTCTGAGTACCTGTAAAGGAAAAAGGTTTTCTGCTGGCAGTTTCTCATCAAAAACCTGAAAAAAAAGGATACATAATAAATAACAACAAACACGAACTATTTCAGAATCATTACAGAGGACACTAACCACGTGAATCAATACTTGGAACATACCAAACCATCAATGTCAATTACATCATCCTTCAGAACACCTATCATAAGGCGAAACAAGTCTCCACCACCATTTGTCTCCCCCATGTCATTCTCCATCTGCTTCTGAGCAATTGTAGCCCTCAGTTTTGTAGCCAGATCATTCTTTCCAGAATCATTGACATGTGCATTGCTTTGGTTGACATGAGAAGTGGATGCAGATGTTGAAGCTTCAGCTGTTCGATCCTCCAGGTTTTTCTCCAAAGGATGAAATAGATCATCCAAGGAAGCATCTCCAGGAGTATCGCTAAATCTACTAAGCTCGTTCCCCCCAAAAGTTTCTGATGTCTTTGCAGCCTTCAAAATGGATGTTACAAAAATCTATCAGATTCTCTTCTGAATTCAAAGATCAAATTCCTAGCTATAGACTCTTGGATAAACCAAGACCATAATTTAAAAGATATAAATGAGAGATAATGAGAAAAAAGAAAATGAAAGCAGATGCACCATCAATCATTATCATTTTCTTGGCAAAACACAACCAAGCAGAATTGAATCTGCCACCTCACCATCCACCATATTCTTACTGGGAAAGGTGAGGTCGTCAGGACCATAGGTCATTACACTCACCACCCTCTTCTTTTTAAAACATATCAATGATTAACTGTGAGGAAAACTGTTCAAAACAAGCAATGACTCATACAAATATATAAGAAACTGAAGACCAAAAAGGTTATCACTTATCAGTGCATATGAAAAGAAAATTTTAAATCTATGAGCAAAAACAAAACTTGTCCCCAAGGAGATAAGCTATAGTCCTGTTGATTAGATCTCTTATAGTGGAGCAAGAGGTCTAGGTTAAAAATCTCCCTTACACCAACCTTCGAGAGGGATTCAGTTTAATTTGTGCTTGGGTGGAGCATGTGGTGAAAATATATAAATAATAAGAAAAGTAAACCTGTATTCAGAAACTAGAAAAAAAAATGACCATTATATAGTTTACCTTCTGAACACTACTCTTTTGACTTCTTGGTCCTAAACCATATGATTTATTTTCAACATTGCTAGAACTTCCTCTTCCTCCATGTTTACTAGCTATATTTTTCCATCTTGATTCTGGAGATCCTACCTCACCAGAGACTACATCTTGATCACTTGTATTTGATACTTCCTGAAGATCATTTGGCTCATTCGTAGCAACTATTTTATTAGCAGATAATTTGTCAGACCCAATTTTCAGTAATGACTTCTCATGAATAGCTAAGGTGGGAACTTGATCTGATAGCAGATCATCTTCTATATTTCCTGTTCTTTCGACAAGATTGCCATTTGAGGAATGTCTATTGACAGAATTATTCATATCAGAAGCCTCTGGCGATAATTCTTTCTCAGCACCCTGAAAATTAAAAGGATCAAAACCATGAATAATATACAAATACAATTGAAGTGAACTGAAATTAAAGAGTAGAGAATCACTTATCAAACAACGACTTATTTTGAATTTCTTAATTTCAACTTTCTTTTGTCAAGGACATCCTTTTGTTTCTACTGTTTGAGAAAAGGGTATTAATTTTCTTCATAGAAAGTCAAAATGGAAAAAATATCACACAGTTTCAACTGCTTCTGCTTTCTCGGCTTCACCAGCACTCTGATCATCTTCATTGGAAGTTTCGGCATCAGTTGAAACATCTTCCTGTCTATTTCTGCCCAAAAGAAGGTTTTCTTAGTGACATAGCATAACATAACAACAGGAGTTAAACACAATTCAACAAAGTCTAGATCAACATCAGGTTTTAAATGACTCAAAGGAACAAAAGATTTCCTGGTGTAAGAGAATAACAAAAAATAATATTAAAACCATGCAGCAGCAAGTTGATGGAAATATGGAATATAAAAGGATAAATTAAAGACATTGATTAACATAAAACTTCCTTACTTAAAAGAACAATACTGTAGGTGAGGTTTAACACTGGTACATCTATTCACTGAGCTCAGGCATTTTATAAACAGCATAGCAATATAGGCCCCAAACAATAGATCTCATAAGATCCAAGATTGACTCAACCATGATGTTCACCAAACCCAAAATAAACTTAATAAACCCTTTCAACCTCAACACAATAAATAAATATTCACAGATATTCAACACAAAACTTAAAAGCAAACACCTAATTCTGCAAACAGGATCAGTGAAGAAGAGAAAATTTGAGAGAGAGAGAGAGAGAGAGAGAGAGAGAGAGAATAAAAGAACAAGTATAATGATGTTGGATGCATCGGACGTGGTCTTTTTCAATATCAAGCAATAAAGAGCGCACATTTTAAATTCATTTTTAACTTAAACCAAACTAAGTATCCATCATAATACTTCTTTACATGAAAAAGTTGTCTAAAGGGGGAAAGGAAAATATACAGCAGTAAATTATATGCTACCAGTACACTGAATTAAAAAAATAAAATAAATAAATAAATAAATAAAAAATAAACTATCAATAAATTAAGGGTCAGGCTATATGAACTTAAAATTTTAACTTAAATTTGTGACTTCAACATCCATCCATTCATTTTCTCTCAATCCAAGGGTTGTCATCTATCATTAATTCTTTCACTCTTTTCCACCATTGGATTGAAAAAAAATGGATGGATGGATGTTGAAGTCACAAATTTTAAGCCAAAATTTTAAGTTGACATAGCCACTCATTAATTAAACATATTAAATTTGTGAAACTAAATGATTGCAAAATGCAACACTTTTCAATTGAAATATGCACCAAATAGTGTAATATTGTTGTGAAGCCCAGGTTAAACAGCCCCTTATTCTAAATATGGGAAGTAGTTTAGCAAATCCACAACCCTAGAATCCCAAATATGGAAGCTAAAACAACTTTGAAATAAATTTAAACCATTATCGATATCTGGAAAAATGGGGACAATTCAAAAGTGCCACAACAGCTAAAGAATCTAACAAAGGAGATCATGATTAAACAAAGTTCCAGAGTATATAGAGTTCAAAAGGTCGAGAATAAATTTTAATCTAGATTTAATGCATATTGAAGAAATGGGCCAAAATATTTCTGAAAAGCCAATCTTGAAAATTGAAATGTTTTAAAAATCACCGTATCAGTTAAACTAGCAGGTGCTTGAAAATGAACACTAAGATATATTATTTTATCCGTACTCAAAAAGTTATGCTAATTTATTAGTTTTCATAACAAATGGAATACAGATTAGACTAATTCTGAAGCACAAACTTCCAAATGTCATAACCAAATTCATCAATTATGAAGCCAAGAATCAATGACAAAGGAATATCTTATCCTCCCCTTTGCAAATTGAAGTGTTGGGAAGACCAGAAAAAACATAGCAAATGTAGAAAACTTGAAGTAACAACAATCAGCTATAAGAGTAGCATTAATGGAAAAATATGTTGTTCCGCTTTGAGCCCTTTTGTATTGTAGGCCTTGTTTTTGTCTTGTAGGTCCTCTTTGTTACACAATGTGGTTTTTGCCAGCCTAGGTGGACTTCTCGTCTTGTATACGGCTCTGTTAGTTTGTTACTACATCCTATGTTCTTTGTATAGGGCTCTTTTGCAACATTCCTTTTTTTGCAATAAATTTTTGTTTCCTATCAAAAGGAAGTTCAGAAAACAACCTATACATTGATATACAAACAGAAAAGAATGAATTTTCACATGCTCAAATGACTCTCAGAGCATAAGGAAAAAGCATGACGATGAAAAGATTAAACAATGTGAGATGATTGGAAGGGAGTGGATAAGTAATAGTAATCTCATAAGTTCTGTAACTGTGCAAATAATGGAATTCAACCATTTCTACAAGTATGTCTGTGCATGTGAATCTACATCCTACATCGATTCAATGGAAATTATGGAACAACATGCAATGAAATGCTGGATGTATAGAAAGATATTAAACACTTAGACAATTTTGTAACATTGATGAGATAATTAAAAAATTATAAATTAGTATGTAAAGTAAAGGTCATTAAAAATCTGTCAGAAAAAACAGGCAGCATCAATAACTTAGAACCCTTTCGCTACAGATACCCAAATAAAAATCACAGGTTATAAATTCTACCTCATTGTTCCACTATGACGAAGAGAAGATTGCAGAGCACGCCTACAATTCTTTATCCAAGGGTGAGAAAGCAAAGTCTTTGCATCAGGTCTCTGTCTAGCATCCTAGAAAATGCAACAATATGTCATATAAAGAATGACAGAAATAACAACATCATAAAACATCTGAAGGCAATTTCAGGGCCAAAGCCATGAAATCATGGTAATTCCCCCTACGTTTTAACTCAATCATCCTCTCATTGTTTCAGAAACCTATGGTTATATTGTATAAACTTGGCAATGAACTTCATAATCAAGTTTTATATTCATTCCAGTTCCCCAAAACAAAATCAATAGAATTTGAAAGACATCCTTATGGATGATGGCTTGTTTCAGACAAAATAATTCATCTTCAGACTATTGTAGTGAAGATCAAGATTGAGGAGAAGACAAAATTCACCTAATCTTGTTTGTTTATACATTCCAAAGTTTTACAGGATATTACAAATCTTATTTCCATATAACCAGAAACATTAAGACTTGATTAATCTAGTACTTTACCTTCTTAAAGCACTGACGCAGAAAGTCAGTGATGTCAGGAGATAGGCTATCAGGTATTGGAGGACGCTCATCCTAAAAATCAAAGAAAAGGGGAGAAAACAAAATTTTCATCGATAATAACTTTAATAACTGGAAAAAGAAAATCGAACAGAAAATGGTATTATTCTCACAGCATTAATCACTAATCCACCAGGAGAACAATATGTGGGTGATGAAATGATCTTAAGTAAGAGAAAACACTAGATAGAAAATATATGAAAGAGAACTCAAAGGATTAACAGGAAGCATTGCTTCCTCACTCTCACAAGCTGATGATAACTGTTAAGAAACTGTATATTTCAAAACAAAAAAAAACTGTAGATCAAACCTGAACAATACGAAAGAGAGCCGGCATAGGCTGCAGATCGTAGTAAGGAGGCACACATGTAAGAAGTTCAATCACAGTGCAGCCAACACTCCAAATGTCCGAAGCAGCACAAACCCCCGACATCTCAATAACCTGCGACATAATCAAGTTTCATATGATCCTATAGACACCTTAAGTACAACAACACATAAGCAAGCTGCTTTTTTCCCCATTTGCGTCTAAGTTGTTAATAATATGCATCACACACAGCATTCAATAGATACAGAAGTGCTCGCTGGTTAAACTAACTAAATGTCACAAATATTGTTTATACAACTTCGTATTTAACATATATGTAACTTGATCATAAAACCTAAACCATATATGTCTCTCTGAATATAATCTCCATCCGTAGATCTAATATTCTTTAGATCTAGCCACAATCTTCCGACCAACTAGATGGTTTTTTCCCTTCTCCCAAACCTTTCCATAAAATAATCTCTTATGATCATTTCAACTCTTTTGGCCAGACTTATTAAAACTGTAAAAAGAGAAAAATAATAAGTTGGCATTTGGCAAATTAAATAAAACCAACAATACAACCTCATTTAGTATATAAAGTCAATGTCTTAAAAATCGGTTGAGGCGGCCACCTTGAGGCCGGCGCCTCAAGTCTGTTTTTAAATGACCCCGCCTTGGGGCAATGAGGCAACCACCTCAAAGCCAAACTGACTTGAGGTAGTGAGGCGAGGCGGTGCATATCAATTTGGTTTTTGGTGGTGAATCGGTGAGTTTTGAATCAAGGCTTTTATTTTTATCAAAACTCACCATTTTGAGGTTGTCTAAGTTTGAATTAATATTTTCAAACCCTAACAGCCCACTCACACTCATCAAATGCCCCCACTCACAATTATCAAACGAAAACACCTCTACTTCCAAACCAAAAAAAATAGAAAAACGCCTGTCTAGGAAAAAAAAAAAAAAAAAAAAAAAAACCAACAACACCCCACCCAAATCTCACAAATTCAGAATAATTTTTTTTTTTTTGCATTATTAATATTTCTAAATCAAGGCGGCCGCCTCGCCTCACTAGTACAAAACACCTTGAACCGCCACACGCATATTAAAACATTGTATAAAGTTAAACAGAATTGCAAAACTAAGAAAAATGCCTATGACATTTCTACTAATAAAGTGACGGATGTATGCATGATTACATTATCATAATCATAAATTGTAGAAACAAAAAATTTCGTGTCTCTTTCTCAAATAAAAAACAAAATAAAGTGTAAATTTATTATTAAAGAATTTTTCATGACATCTGATCTTTAGATGTATTATACTTTTTTATTAGTATACCTCCACTGTATTAAATTCCATCATTTTAAGAATAACGGTGTTAATAAGGACTAAAGGTATTACAAAGTTTCCAGATCAATTATCCTATCAATGCTTCATCATACTGTGTAAAATGATTAAACATTATAGCACAGACAAAAGAGCTTAGAGATACAAAAAATGATGTAAAAGACTACGAGAGAAGTACCTCAGGGGCCATCCAGTATGGTGTTCCAACAACTGAATGTGTGTTGACATCAGCCTCCGTTAGTTTTGTGGCAACACCAAAATCAGCAAGTTTCACAAGACCCTAAAAGCATAGATATGGTCAAGCATTTCACAAAAACCAATCTAGACATTCTGAATAATTGATAATCACACAACAAAATTACAAAATATCATACAAAATATATAAAATCGGACATATAAACAAGAAAATCAGAGACAAAAGCTACTGAACAATTGATTTATGTTAGTAGCAATACTTTAAATTTATGGATCTCAAGAACAAAGTAGGGTGCAGTGACCTGACTTATTCTTCTTTTTTATTTTTCATTTTTTGAAGAAGTGACCCGATTTATTCAAAACAGACTTTCTGTTGCATTTCATAGGAGAATAAGAAAATCTCAACTCTTTTTATTGGAAACAGAAAAAAATATATGTATGTGTGTGCAATGTTTTAAAAATCGTGAAGCGGTTCGAGGTGTTTAGTACTACTATACTAGTGAGGCGAGGCGGCCGCCTCAATATAAAAATATTAAATAATGCAAAAATATATATATATATATATTCTGAATGCGTGAGATTTGGGAGGTGTTTTTCTATTTTATTATTATTTTTTTTTTTTGGAAGAGAGGTGTTGTCGTTTCATAAGTGTGAGTCAGTGCGTTTCATGAGTGTGAGTGTTTTAAAATATTAATTTGAACTTAAACAACCTCAAAACGGTGAGTTTTGATAAAAAAAAATAAAAGCCTTGATTCAAAACTCACCGTTTCACCACCCAAAACCAAATTGATATGACACCAAAACTCACCGCTTCACCACCCAATACCAAATTGATATGGCACCACCTCACCACCCCGCCTCAAGTTGGTTCGGCCTTGAGACGGTCACCTCATTGCCCCAAGGCGGGGTCATTTAAAAACAGCCATGAGGCACCAGCCTCAAGGCGGTGAAGGGCCGAGGTAGCTGAGGCACACCTCAAGGCAGCCGCATCAACCGGATTTTAAAAGGGTTACAAAGTTCAAAGTGATGAACAAGCAATGAACCAACCAACTAAAAACCTTAAAATCAACTGACAGACTAAAAGTCAAACAGTCAACTTGTGAAACAATAGCATCCCAATTAGAATGGAGAAAAATCAACAGTATCTCTATAAATTCAAACAGATGGAAGACTCCAAAAATCAAAATATTGTCACATCCTCTGCTTCCTACCCACAAGAACCCTCAAACATCCTTTTATTCTTCCCCATCCATATAACTTAAAACACTTCCTTCACAATATGGTTTCAAAACAGAAGTCCTATTCCCTCCTCCAAAAGCATGATGGTTCTCAATGAATAAAGAAATGCATGAGTGCAGAATAGCCTACTTCAATCTTGCTAACAGAAAAAGGATTGCTCCATAATTTATAAGCAATGGAACAATGAAGAAAAATATGATCTAAACTTTTTGTCTCCTCATACATACAACCAACAGGAATTTCTATTAAATTTCTTAGATCAGATTAATGTGGTCGACATCAGCAACATCAAAAAAGATCTCACAATGTTTTGTTCTCTTCAAATTCTCCAGCACCACAACTCACTTCTTGAAGCCCAAAAGTGTATATCCTTGTAAGGACTCACCAATATTCAGAACTGACAAAGTCAATTCTGATATAATAAAAATGGACTTTTGCATGAAAACAGTATCATATCCTAAAAATTGTGAAAAACAATAAAACATTGTTGTAATTGATATTAATTTGCATCCAAAAAGTTAATGGTCAAATTAAAAAATACATGAGCAGACATTGAATGACTTCTTTGTTCAGCCATTTAAAGATGCCAAGTAGAACAATATTGCAATTAGAGATAGACATGATATTCAGTAGAAATTACTACTTAACCCAATAGGTAATTTAATTTTTCAAAAGAAACAAGGAAATAATTTAGTAATTAGTAGTTAATGCATGTGACTTGAGTGTATTTGACTACTAAGGAGAACAAAAATTTGATACCTCTTTGGTTGTCAATATGTTTGCACCCTTGATATCCCTATGAATAACACCTTGTTCATGAAGATAAACCAACCCTTCCAAAACCTGTGCCATAGTTGATTGTTATAGATGACATTAAGCTCAAACACTAGCAATGAAGTGCAACTACATGAGCAAACCTGAGCAATGTAAACAGCCACCAATGATTCAGGGAAAGGCCCAAATTTATTTGGCTTAATGATATTTGCAAGTGAGCCATTCTCCACATACCTAAATCAAACAAAACTACCACATGAGCTTTTAGGCACAGTTCCTTACAACATGATTAAACTTTTTCATCACAATAGCTCACTTACTCAAGAATTATGTGAAGATGAGACTTTGTCTTTGAAGATCCAAGATACTTCACAATATTTTTGTGGTTCAGATTCTACAATAGAAGGATTATTAAATGAAATAGCATGAATAAAATATTGAGAATATACATTCTTCCAAAAGGCAACTTAGAATGTCTTAGTTCAGTAATGTATGTCAATGAGCTGTCCAACAATAGTGGCAGTAGGATGATATAACCAGTCCCCATTTACTGAAAAAAGATTTCTAACCATATTAGCATATCTCAATGAGGAAATCTGGTAAAGGTTAATGAAAATCCTTCAGGTGCAGCACATGCACTAGGTACATTTAGCTCGTTTGGGAAGAAACATCAAATTACAAAAGAAAAGGAAAAAAAATAATATTAAAAAAAAAAATTAAAAAAAAAAAAAAAAGATAAATAAAAGGAGAACCACAAACAAAGGATAAATACCTTCAATAAATCAATTTCTTGCTGAGATGTCGACGCATCCCCCAAAGAAACAGTATATGCAGGAAAATAGCAACTGGTCAGCCAACCTTACACAGTAGAAACCAGAAACAACTAAAGAGCCAAAAAGATATTAAAACCTTGATTTGAAATTTTATAGGTATCGCCTAATGTACCAAACAATGCAATTAAATTAGAAATTAAGAAACGAATAAATTTTAGTAGACATTATAGCAGATATAGACGCTAAGTCGCTAACTGAGGTTTGCCTCCAGAAACGATTTATTCAAATTTTTGCTTGCATAAGGAAATTAAGATAATAGCAACAGAATAGCAAATAAAAAGAATAGAAGGAATCACAAGTCAAAAAAGAGAGAAATAAGGAAACAAACCATGATAATATTAAGATCTTCCTGAGCTATATTCTCCAGAGAAACTTGCTTAATTGCAACAAAATCTCCATTCTCCAAATCAAGGCCTTTGTACACTCGACCATATGCTCCTTTCCCAATCTCATCCCCAAGCATCTATTCCAAATAGCCAAAAACAAACATAAGCCCCTTTGTCAATTACTCATTGCAAATGAGTGTAACACTAACACTTCATTCTCGTTGCTTAAAAAGACCAACAATAAGAATGCAATTAATTCAATCAAAAAACTGCACTGAAAATATATAACAAGAAAACTTGGTTGGTTTAATTACAGAAACTGAAAGTAAAGCTCGTTCACTTCAGTTTCCAGTAAACAACTAAAACTATATCAAATTCAGCGAACCATACTCTTTCATTTTGCTCTCCAATTTCGTTAATGAAAACAATAACAGAGAATCAAAACCCTAACAATCTAGTCTCAGCAACCAAATGGAACTTAGCAGATAAAAGAAAAAAGTAAATAAATAAGATCAAATTATAGACAAATAAAGAGCAAAAGGAGGAAATTGAGTTACGTATTTGTTATCGAGAGTCTTCGATTTGTGGAAAGCGGATGTGGTCATCTGGCGAGACATGTTTCACTTTTTCTCTTTTCGTCAAAATGAGAATTGCTGGGTTCCAAAACAGAACCCTAGATACGGTCCATTCTCTGATTACGAGTAAGAGAGAATTTTGTATTCCGGTGTCACAAAGCCAGAGCTCCGCCTACAAAATACAACAAAGATGGCGAGACAACGCCTAATTGGTGCTTTATTTTTTTTTTACTTTTTTTACTTTTTTTTTTTTTTTTTTTTTTTTGAAATACTAATTTGTGCTTTATTGAACAAATACTATTCCTACTAAGAAAGTAAAAGACTATTACCAAATAAATATAGGTTCAGTTTCGGCTAAAACCGTATCCGATTCGAATATACTCGTTTGATACGGTTCCGTTTTTGGTAAAAATGCATCCCACTTGAATATACTCGTTTGGTGCGATTTCAGCCAAAACCTTATCTCACTCGAATATACTCGTTTAATGCGGTTTCGTTTTTAACCAAATCGTATCGGACTCGCATATACCCTTAAATAAAAGAAAAACATTCAACTTAATAATATAATCATATTCTAATAAGCTCATATTTCAAATTTAAACAAAACATATAAATAGTCAAATATTGTCTTAGTGCTTGTTTGGTTGGGCCTATATTTGAGTTTTTTAAAGTTGTTTGGTTGAGCTTTTGAGATTGTCTATTTTAAATTCAATGGAGGCTAGTAGAGTTTAAACTCTACTAGGCAAAAGCTCATGGGAAGGAGCGTCTCTAAATAGACATTTTTTATTAAAAAAGTCTACCAACCAAACAACTATATATATATATATATATATATATATATATTTTCTCAAAAGCTCTATTTCTAATAGATCTATTACAAGTAAACCTTTTACAAATAGAGGTTTTTTAAAAGTCCAACCAAACAAGCTATTAATAGTCCAAATTAATGTTGCGTCAAAAGTATAAAGAGTCCACGATACATTTCATCATAATTTAAAATATAGTTCATTATCATAATAATAACAAAAGCTCATTCAAAAGTTCAGTCTAAAGAGTTGTGAATTGCGATTCCTGGTTGCGAAAGTTGCAAATTCCTAGCAGTAATTTTCGCTCGCATTAGTGCAACGTGCAACGCGAGCTAGTGGTCACGTTGTGTTCATTGTGCCCTTCACAGCAACCAAAGATGGTCGTGAGGAGAGATCGTGGATAGGTTTATATGGATCTTGTCTACATCGCGATGAGGTTGCGCGGCGTCAGTCATTACGGAGTTGAGTCACGTCAAGTTATCTTGCCTTGTCGCAACATCACGCCATTGGCTCATGTTGTGGTACGCGCTCACAGGACGCGATTTTTCCTAATGTTATATAAAGGCTTATTCTCTTTCTTTTTCACTTAACACTTACATTTATTAAATTTGAGAGAGAGAGAGAGAGAGAGAGAGAGAGAGAGAGAAGCTCTCAACTCCATACCTCTTACTCTTCATCCCTCAACTTAAGATCATGTGCATGTCTTCATTTTGATTGGGTCTCCATAGTTCTCCATGGTCAATGTAAGTTCAAGTTCATTCATTTGATATGTGCTTGCTAACCTTACACTTCATTATATGTGTTTTGAAGTTTGTGGAGATTGTTTAAGGGTGGTTTAATGAATATATTATTCGGGTAGTGTTCATCATCTAGTCAAGTATAGTTTGTTTAGTATTGCATACTATATATTTGTTGCATGTTGCTACTTGTTCACTTGCACTTTATTCTATTCACAGAGAGTTCAAGTCTTGTTGTTATTCAAGTCTTGTTGTTAAAGTGTTGGTTGAACAAGCATTGTCAAGAACCACTATAAAAGGCCTAAGGGGTAGATGAGATTAAGTTATAAGTCCAAGAGGACTGAAAGTAGTGTAACTAAGTAAGTTAACTTGGGGGTGTAATTAATCCATCAAATGGAAGAGAACTCAATCTATATTAAAGGAAATCTAAAATCTCTATTAATGGAGATTTTGGTTCCAGATCTTCTCCAAAAATGGATAAGATCCTGATTGTCCATTAATAAAGATTTTTGTTCCAGATCTCCTACAAAAATAGAGGAGATCTAGAATCATATCTCCTCCATGGAGAATCTCTAATTCTCTATTATATATTTTTTTTTCTCTAAATTTTTTAAATAATTTTTATCACTAATATTAAACAACCCAAAAATTTAGCCCAAATTTCAACCTAAATGATTTGACAAGTGGTTTTTTCATAAACCACATCATCTCATGTTGTGTGTGGTGATAACAACTCACTTGCCACATCATTTGGGTTGAAATTTAGGTTAATTATTTGGGTTGTATAACATTGCTTAATTTTTATTGTTTGTGTTTTTGGATGAGATTGTGATGGTAAAGAAGATGAATGGTGGAGAAGAAAGAAGAAGAATTATTTTGGGTTGCAATTTGCTTTGTATTGGGTTGCATTTTGGTTTGTTTAGAGTTGCGATTTGATTTCTGAAAATTGAAGGAGAGGATGAAGTAGATTTTTTTAATTAATATTATATTTAATTAATAAATTGTTATGGTTGATGCAGCAATATGTTATTGGACACCTTTTTTCTTTTTCTTTTTCATTTATATAATAATAATGAAAATTACCAAATTACCCTTCTCTTGTTAGTGACTAACTGTTGTCAATGGTTAGTCAACCGTTAGTTAATGGGGCAATGGTAAATTAGTGTTATTATAATTTTTTTACCGGTTTAATTTAATTATGCATACAATCAGGGTACATTTGTATAATTTGAACATTAAAAAATTGGTTTATAGATATTTTCTTTGGGTGGCAATATCCTTTAAGTTATGTTTACTCTCCAAAACCTCAAATTGTAATAGTCCAAAAATATAAATTAGTATAAGTGTTTACAATTTTTTTTTTAAAGGAAACAAGTGTTTACGATTTGATAAAGAAAAATGCTACTAGATATGTGTTTTTGTACATTAATATGTCCATTTACTTTCTCAAAAGGTATCTAAATACGGACAAAAACTTAAATGCGGCGGGATGCATGGTGCATCCCCCATTGTGATGTTGCCACATCAACAAACTTTGCTAATGTGGCAAAATCATAGTGGGGGATGCACCAAATAACTTCTCCTAATGATGTATCATGTATGTGATGATGATTTCTTATTAAAAAGGGACAAATGCACAAACACTCTGTAGATTTAGTGTAATTGCATACAAATGAAACTTTTGCCCATAACAATACATCTTTTGACATAAGTTGATTTTTTCACCAAACTCTCTTAATGTTTTTCTTTTTACACCCAGAACAACTTTATCGTTAATTGACACTCACATCCCCTAATATTAGTCAAACTTAATCGTTGACCAAGTTTGACTGTCAAAAATACCAAAATACCCCTAAAATTGTTAATTAAAAAGTTTTAAAAATAAAAATGTAAAAGATAGAAATGTCCCTCGTATCACAAATTTTAAGAAAAAGTTCTCTTTGAAAAAAAAATCTGAAAAAACTAATCCATTCTCAAAAATATCTAAAGGGATCTTGAACCGTCCATTAGAAAGATGGACAGTGGAGATTAAAATTGAATTAAAAAAAATACAAAATACAAAAAAAGAAATTCAGATATTCAGAATTTAAGATAATAAAAAATAAAGCAATTTTAACGAAAAACTGAAAAAACAGATATATATATATATATATATATATATATATATATATATATATATATTATAAGAAAATGAATTGTCGATAGTTTTCTGATCAACTTCAGTTAGAAGGATGTCTGATGTGTACGAAGTATAATTGATTGTCAATTTGTCACTCCAACTTAAAGGGTTTATTGAGAAACTCAACGATTTCGATGCTGGTCTTAATTTCGACCTAAAATTGCATCCTCTTGCTTGCGTGATAAGAAAGGAATTCCTTCCACAAAATTGGTTCAAGTTTACAATGACGCAATCACAGTTTGCCAGTGAAATCTTTCGCTAAAAGAATTTATCACCAAGCTATGTATTGTTAATATGTTCCAAGGCTGGGAAAGTCTTCTCTCTGTCTATAATCTAGCACGATTTTCTTGTCTTTTAACTCTTTTGATAGTTTACTTCTATTTTCTCTTACTTTCTTATATTCTAGGAATTACAAGTATTGACCAGAAAACACTTAGTAGTTGAGAAACTAGAAAATTAAAATAACCTCTAAGGACACTAATATTTTAAGGTTAATTGATTTAAGGCATATTTGCAATTGCAGGCTAAATGTTGCAGGTATGATGCAGTTGGAGTAGGCACCAGTAAGAGATGAATTGAACTCACAATATTATGTTTGAATTTTCATTTTATTAAAAATTAAATAAATATTTATTAATTTTATCTAGAATTTGATGGCCTCTCTCACTCAATCTTGTTAATGTTATTTGTCGAGCTTTGGTTGAGAGCGATGATTGTGTCCTCCAAGGTTTTTTTTTTTTTTTTTTCCATCAAATGTATCAAAAACAATCACACGGTAATTTTTTTTTTAAAGGTCACACATTAAATTAAGTATACATAAATTATGATATTTGAACATATCATTATTAAAAACAAACTAATCAAAAAACACATGAAAAATAAAACTCTTAGACGGTAAAAAGACAAACAATCTTTGTGCTGATTGTGCATGTCCTAAATTAAGCGACATGTTAGGATTCCCATATCTTGATTGGCTTATTTCGTGGACAAACCACATGATGGGGTTGATTGTGTAAGTGTAGTTTAGGTGTTTGATCTTCAAGCTCGAAGGCCCTTCCAAGACCTCAAGGGACAAGCACGCCAAAGGTATAATTTCTAGTGCTTAATTTTCGTTGAAGAGATTTAGTTAGCACACACGCACTTAGCATATTTGTTCTTGTGTGCATACTCTTCACATGTCACTTTACACACTAGCACTTTGGTTGATATATCTTGTTGTGTGTATATGTGCTTTATAATTCATTTCCCGACATTGTTCGGAAACGTCTGCGCTTGCACTAATGAGTGCTTGGTTTCACGCGAAGACTGCCTACGGAGAATGCCCTTGGCTTCTCCTTGGATTTCACCTCTGTTGGTGATCGGCGGCCTGGCCGCCGAATGAAACCGCCGTTTAAGACCTGATTGATTTTTCTCTCGGGTTTGATTCGGCGGTTGAAACGGCGGTCACGAAACCGTCGAATGAAACCGTCGTTGTTCCCCTGTTCTTCTCAGGTTTAATTCGGCGGTTGAGAACGACGGCCTGGTCGTTGTTTGAAACCGCCGATTGGTGCGTTTCAAGGGCAAACTTGTCTTTTCACTTGCCCAATTCTTGATGTCTATAAATATCTTACTTTCTCATTATCTGAATAAGTTCTTTGACAATTTAGAACCCTAAACTTCAAAGAGAGATTTTTGAGAAAAAAATCAAATCAAGAACTCAACTTTAAACACTCAAATCAAATCCTTTTTGCATCAAATTTCATGTTGCATCTTCTATGACTATATAGAATGCATCCATGATTGGGTTTGCATCATCACAACTTGCTTGGTAAGATTTTGATTAAGTTCATCTTATTAGAGTATTTTTACTATCAAGCTATTCTCTTTTAATTTACTTGTATGTTTTTGATCATATGATAAATACAAGATTAGAGAATTAATTGTGATGAATTGATTGAATGTTGTTTGTGATAGCTAATTAGGTTTTTAATTAATCTTGATTAGCTAAGCTATTTGACATGTCATTTAGCAATTGATATCTAGGGTTGATTTAATTGATTATATCATCATCCTAGATAAGCATCTAAGGTTACCTAGCCTTGTTTGTTATTTGAATATTCATATATATTCACATAGGTTGTATAATCTCTTCTGAGAGAATTAAGTCTTGAGGCTAAGATTGCTTAGGCCTCAAGCAATTGGACTAGAGCCACTTTTAAAGGCCCGCGTGGTAAAAGTGGGGGGTTATTGACCGGAGTGTTAGACGAGGTCTACATAGGTTGTAAACTCCATTTCAATTAGTGGTTTTCGAGGTCCGAGTGTGGCGCACTATACAGCCCGTGGTTTTTCCCAGTGGTTGGGTTTCCACGTATACATCAAGTGTTATTTTAATTCCGCACTATATTACACTTGCTTGTACTTTTGACTAGTAGGGGCATTTTCGTAAAATTGATTTGCATGCGAAATTTGGGTAATAAAGCTTAAAATCTATTCACCCCCCCTCTAGATATATTTATCATACACACCGAGTATTCTTTTCAATTGGTATCAGAGCGGTTCCTAGATATACTTAGGTGATCCTAGCTCATTTTAGGTGTGTTTTGCATTTGTGTGATTTGTGCTCATTCATACATTTTGCATTCATTTGAATTCATTCATTACATACAATGAGTGGATACAGTGGCAATCATGAGGGTGCGTCAAGTACACAACCTCCCCTCCTCACCGGTGTGAATTATGCCTCATGGAAAGGCAAGATGGAGGCATATGTGTTCCAAATCCATGATAAGGCATGGATGGCAATTGAAGATGGGTATGCACCTCCTATGATGACTCCCACGGATGGTGGAGAAGAAGTGCTCAAGCCTAAGGCCCAGTGGTCACCTGAAGAGTTTGAGACTTTAAAATGGAATAGGAAGGCATGGCATGCTCTTCTATGTGCAGTGGATGAAAATCAGTACAAACTGATTCAGAACACTAGGATAGCCAAGGAGACATGGGATATCCTACAGGTTGCACACGAAGGAACCAACGTCGTCAAGGATTCAAAGCTACAAGTCCTTCAAACGCAATTTGAATTGCTTAAGATGAAGGAGGATGAGTGCTTTAATGACTTTGAAGTCAAGTTGATGGATATTGTCAATCAAAGCCATCAACTCGGTGATCCTTATTCGGATAGGAGAGTTAAACAGAAAATTATGAAGTCTCTCCCCGCTAGGTTCGAATCAAAAGTGACGGCTTTAGAGGAGAATAGCACTTATAAGGACATGAAGCCGAGCGAGGTGATTGGAAGACTCCTCGCCTATGAATCTAGGAAGGCTCCTAGTATTTCACCTCCTAAAAAGCAAAAAGGGATTGCTTTGAAAGCTTCCAAGGTTGAGAAGGAGGAAAAAGGTGACTCGAACGAAGACACGACATTGTTGCTTAGAAGATTCAAGAAATTCGTCAAGTTCGAGAAGAAAGGTTTTGGATCCAAAGGCCAAGACTTGAAGAAAAAAGCTCCCTTCAAGAGTTTTGAGCCTAGGCAAGAGCATAGTGAGAAGAAAGGGGTCCAATGCTATGAGTGTGGTGGTATAGGTCACATCTCACCCGATTGTGGGAACTTGAAGAAAAAGATGGCAAAAGTGATGACCGCCACGTGGAGTGAAAGTGATGTTAGGATTATGCTCAATAGCAAAAGTGTAATGTTGTAATTGACAATCTTTTTCATATTAATAAAGTGATTTCTAGTTCAACAAATCTTATAGCATTTATAGTTTAATATTATAATTGTCAAAGTAAATAATCATAAGGTCTAAAGACTATGAGAAAAGAAGAATTGTTCGTACATTTGGATATGTATGAGGTAGACACAATTCTTTAGTTAGTCTTGAATAACGTTCACAACTTAAGTTAAAGGTTGGGCACCTTTATCTTGTTAAAGTTGTAGAATTCTTTTGCTAGCATTTGAGTGGGGTCAAATGAGATATGATGAGTCTAAAATCATCGGAGTGTCTTCGAGTAAAAGAATCTAGTGTACTGGGTGCATTGAACTGGATCACAATGAAAAGCTTTAGCTTGAACCGTCAATAGATAATAGTCTTTTTATTATCAGGACAATCGGAGAGTCTATCTTAATCCTGAGATAAATGATGGACTTATGGTTGCAAGTGATATCATTTGAGTTATCAATGAGTACGATTATATAGCATAGTCTATCCTCGATAGTTTAGTGATATTTATTTGTTAATCGATAGAGGACTTCATTTATAGATATGGACATCGTGGCTCCATTTATTAAATGAGAGTATAATATCATCATATGGATGTTTTGAGGTAATTGGATATTAAATCTCAACGTTGAGTTTTCGATAGTGTCTATTGAAAACATGGCTTCTGGACAAGTCAAAATATCCAAGTTCAAAATGTGGTCATATGAGTAAATATGGTAACTTGGAGAGTTATAGGCGGTCTATGAACTCTTGGCGATTACTGATATTAATCACGAGGATACATTATCTCCAACATGATTGTCTAGGGTATGAATGAGGAACATCTTCTTATTCTATCTTTATTTAAGAGTTCAATTTTAGCTCTTTAGTGGAATGAGTTAAAATTAATGGATCGGACCTAAGTGAATCATTTGTTGATTGTGATTAGATTATGTCTATTGAAGCTTAAATTTAGATAGCCCGCCAAGATCCCCAATCCACACGGACTTGCATGGATCACTTGATATATTCTACCGGACCAATTTATGGGTCCATTTAGAATTGCATTTAATATATTAAGAATATAATTTGCACATTATTTATTTAATGGGCTGCTCAATTATATTAATATATTAATGAAAGACATGTGGGCTTGTTTCTTTTAGTAAGAATGGGTCTGGTTCACATGTGGGCTTTTTATTTAAAGTCCAATGGATTAAATGAAATAAGAAAATAATAAATGGCCCATTTATATAAGTGGGGCGGCAAAGGTGAATATATTAACCTAATATATTATTTTGTTTCATTGTTTAATTAAATAAGAATTAATTAATTTATTAATTAATTGTTTAATTAAGAAACAAATCTTTTTCTGATCAGGAAATATATTTACTAAAGTTATACTATTGGTAGTAGTATACTAAAAGTAAAAGACTTGTTTGATAAGAAAATAAATAATTAATTTTATTTATTTAATCAAATAAGAAGTCTTTTTATTTAGTTAATAAAATAATAAAAATACTTATGAGTTGGATTAGGGTTTGAAATCTAAAGGTTGATGGATATTAGGGTGCAACACAAACCCTTTTTGGTATGGGATTTGCGGCAACCCTAGTGCCATTATAGGAAGATTTCGGCAACCCTAAATGAAAGAGGAAGCAAAATTCGGCCACCCTATATGTTTCATATGATAGGGTTCGGCCACCTTGAGTTGTTCATTGATTCAATTTTCTTCTTCTTCTAAACTCATAGACAAGTATTTGATTATTCTACTAAGACATAAAAGAGAGAAGAGATTATTCTTTTGATGGTACACTAATTGCTTGTTCATCAATAAGCTTGTGTGTACAACATCGAATTAGGTTCACGTGAGTTTCGATCATTAGATTGAGAATTCAAAAGTGACCGTAATAATCTTTGTATTCTTTTGATTGTTTTGTGACTAACAAAAAAAAAAAAAAAAGTTTGTTTGTCCATTCTCAGGTTTGCAATTCAAAGAAAAAGGAGACCACGCTCCTAGGTGATTCACGTTCGTGCTAGGATTGAAGATCTTGCGGATTACCATCGACGTAAGTCAATCGGATCACGCGATAAAAGGTATTCTTCTTTTGTTGGTTTATATGTATGCTTAATTAATTAAAGGGTTAAGGTTCATAAAAAGGAAAAATTTTAAAACACACTAAATCTATTTTTAGTCTTGCTTCCGCTGCGTGTACTACTGGTATTTTTCCTTACAATTGGTATCAGAGCCCAGGTTGAACCCTTTTAATTAATTAACGTATATATACGTGGATCGATTTCTTTTTATTGTGATTATGCATGTTTAGAAAGAGATGGCACTCTAGGTATTCGCATATATAATTACATGTGATGTATGGATTTATATATGTTTTATGTGGATTGTTATTGCTCGATTTTGGTCCTAGATTTTCAATGTATTTTTGTTATGGAATTGTAACAAGAAGGGTGGTCTATCATCACCATAATTCCTTCTTGGTAGTTGCTAGGTTTTATATTTTATATTTTATTTTATTTTAGTGCAGTTTTTTTTAATTTATATGTGCAGTTTTTATTTTTGTAAAAGTACTGCAGTGAATAAAAAAAAAAAAAATTAATACTGCAGTATTTTATTATTTATACTACTGTAATGTATTCGAGTGTTGAAGATTTGAAGACACGAAGAAAAACGAAGCAACCGGAACCGAGAACGAGCACCATGCGCACCCTGGGAGTTGATTGGGCTGCGCATGGCAAGCCCATTACATGGTGGGCTGTGCACGGCAGCCTTGTGTGGCCTTATGGGCTACGCATGGCAGCCCCTTTGTGGGGTTGTGGGCTGTGCACACCCATGGGAGAAGGCCGAAGGATGAACGTATGGTTGATGGGCCACTTGAAGATCTTGTATTCTTAAACAATTGTAATTTACTTGTTTTTCTAGGATGGGCCAAAATTGTTGCTATTTAATTTATGCTTAAATATTACAATATTTGTTATTGTATGATAACATGACATATAGAATAGGAGTGCCACTCATATATCTCTTTTGGTATGAACATGCATTGAATGATTTAGATATCTAAATTGGCATCTAGATAACTTGGTAAATCATTCTATGGGATTTAATCACACGTCTTAAATAATTGAGTGGGAGAAGGTGTTTTTGTAACACCTATGGCCTCCAAGGTTAGTTGAGCTTTATTATTTATTGGTAATCCCCCCAAGGGGCGTCCATGAATGGAATTTAGCAATATACTTCCTTACAAGGATAGACTAGACAATGGACTCAAACGAGATCTACTCCCCAAGGAGGGATTTTCGTGAGAGAAAATTGAGGGTCGATATCTTGGTAACACACTCAATGTAATTTTATTGATATCCTCCCAAGAGTTCTTATCAATAAAATTGAAAGGCTAAAATTGAAAATGCTAGTTGTTATGTTAACAATTAGGTGGGACCTAGTCTAACTAGTAAATTGTGCGAACTCCCAAATGAGGCGTAACGTTTATGGGTGTTGGATCACCGTTGAATTTTTATGATTGAGTTATTTATTTAATTCAAGATAAATATTTAAAAGTGCTTTATCATGATTATTTACTTATATATATTTTTGTTTTATTCAGAAATCATGACCCCATCACTTATGAACATCCTGAAAGATAACACTTTAACTGGAGATAATTATGTCACATGGAAAAGGAAAATTGGGTTGTTGCTGCAAAGTGAAAAACATAAGTTTGTTCTAACTACTTCTAAACCACCTGCTCCTAATAATGAATCTAGCATAATGTATAGAGATGAGTATGAGCAGTGGAAGACTTCAGATGATATGGCCAAATGTTATATTATGGCCACTATCTCCGACGTGTTGCAACAGCAGCATGAAGGAATGGAGTCCGCTGCTGATATAATGATGTCTCTAGAGGAGATGTTTGCTATGAAGTCCAGAACAACTAAGAGAGAGGCAGTGACTGCTTTTATGAATCTTAGAATGAAACCTGGACAGGCTGTGAAGGATCACATGATGAAAGTCATAGCACATCTCAACATTGCTGAACTGCATGGCGCTGAGATAGATGGTGAGACAAAAATTGATATGGTTGTCAATTCATTGTTAGATTCCTTTGATCAGTTCAAATTGGACTACACTTTGAACAAAAAGGAATACACCTTACAAGGCCTGATGCAAGATGTTCAAAGTGCTGAAAAGATCCTTGTGAAAGGCAAGGGTCAAGAGATTCATATGGTTGGTAAAGTTGCTACTGTTAAGGCCCGTCAAAAGGTCAAGAAACAACAGAAGAAAAATCAACTTAGGCCTACCAAGAAGGAGACCAAGAAAGTAACCAAGATCAAAGGGAAATGCTTCCTTTGTGGTGAAAAGGGACATTGGAAAAGAAATTGCCCAAAGTCCCAGAATAAGAAGGAAGAAGGTAATGCGAATTATCTTGAAACATGTTTTTTGGCAGATTCTACAGATTCTTGGATCATAGACTCTAGAGCCACTAATCATGTTTGTTATTCCTTGTAGGGGTTCCAAGAAAGGAGAAGGCTGAGTAAGAATGAAATCAATTTGCGCTTGGGCAACGGAACGTTAGTGTCTACAAGTGCAGTGGGAGATATTAGAGTTTATTTGGATTCTAGAAGGCATTTAGATTTGATAGACGTTTATTATGTACCTCAATTCAAGAGGAATTTAATTTCAGTTTCTTGTTTGAATAAATTTGGATATTCGGTTACTTTTAATAAAGTTTTTATTATTAGTAAGAATGACAAAATTATTTGCCAAGGTACACTGGAAAACGGTCTATACTTTTTGCATAGAAATATTTCTCACTTGTTAGACACGGAATTAACGGAACCTAATCATAAAAGAGTATAATTATCAATAGATGAAACCTACCTTTGGCATTTACGCCTAGGTCATATTAACCTTAATACGATTACAAGATTGGTATGTGACGGACCTTCAAGTGACTTAAACGTTGATGATCTACCAACTTGTGAATCTTGTTTGGAAGGTAAAATGACCAAAAGGTCGTTCTCTGCCAAAGGTGCAAGAGCCACTGAATGTTTAGGATTGATACACACTAATGTATGTGGACCTATGAGCATTCAAGCTAGAGGTGGATATGAGTACTTCATCACCTTCACAAATGATTACTCGAGATTTGGTTATGTGTATCTCATGCGACATAAGTCGGATGCTTTTGACATGTTCAAAGCATTCAAAGCTGAAGTGGAAAATCAGCTTGAGAAACACATAAAAATCTTGAGATCTGATCGTGGTGGAGAATATCTATCTGGTGAGTTTTAGCAATATCTTATTGATAATGGGATAGTTTCTCAGTTTTCTGCACCAGGTATACCTCAATAGAATGGGGTAGCAGAAAGGAGAAATAGAACTCTTTTGGATATGGTTAGGTCTATGTTGAGTTATTCAACACTTCCTATTTCTTTTTGGGGATATGCTTTACAAACTGCTATATACATTCTAAACGATGTACCATCTAAGTCTGTTCCTAAAACACCGCATGAGTTGTAGACTGGGCGCAAGCCTAGTTTACAACACTTAAGGATATTTGGTTGTTCTGCGCATGTGTTAAAAAGAAAGACAGAAAAGATGGAGTCCCGTACGGAAACATGTATATTTGTAGGGTATCCAAAAGAAACTAAAGGATATTATTTCTATAGTCCTTCAGATCTTAAAGTATTTGTTTCGACAAATGCTAAATTTCTGGAAAATGACTATATGAATGATTTTGTGCCTAGAAGTAGAATTGTCCTGAATGAGATGTCAGGAGATACAATTCCACGAGAGGTTACACAACCTAACCCAATTGTAAGTTCCGATCCAACACAAGATCAACAACCTACCATTCCTCGTCGTAGTGGGAGGGTTAGAACACAACCCGAAAGATACATCGGTCTGGGAGAATCAGTGGAGAATCTCCCGGACGACGAGGATCCCTACACGTACAAGGAAGCTATGGAGGATGTTGATAGTCGCCATTGGCAAAAGGCAATGCAATCTGAGATTGAATCTATGTTCGATAACAAAGTCTGGTCCCTTGTAGACTTGCCTAAAGGGATAAAACCCATTGGGTGCAAGTGGGTATACAAGAGGAAAAGAGGTATGGATGGAAAGGTAGAAACCTTTAAAGCTAGATTGGTAGCTAAAGGGTATACACAGAAAGAAGGTATCGATTACGAGGAAACCTTCTCTCCTGTAGCCATGCTTAAATCCATTAGGATACTCTTATCCATTGCAGCATCTTTAGATCTAGAGATTTGGCAAATGGACGACAAGACAGCCTTCCTTAATGGAAGTCTTGACGAAAGCATCTACATGATGCAACCAGAGGGATTCATTAATAAGGGCCAAATGGAAAAGGTATGCAAGTTGCAGAAATCCATATATGGATTAAAGAAAGCATCCAGATCCTGGAACATAAGGTTCAATCAAGCTGTCAAAGGTTTTGGATTTATTCAGAATCCTGACGAACCTTGTGTATACAAAAGGATTAAAGGCGACAAGTTGGTTTTCCTGATTCTTTATGTTGATGATATACTACTCATTGGAAACGATGTAAGTGTATTGACATCAGTAAAAGAATGGTTAGCAAAACAATTTGATATGAAGGACTTAGGAGAAGCAAGTTTTATTCTAGGTATCCAAGTAATAAAAGATAGAAAGAATAGAACGATTGCATTATCTCAAGCTTCATACATAGACAAGATCTTATCTAGGTTTTCCATGCAGGATTCCAAGAAAGGTATGTTACCTTTCAGACATGGAAACAAGCTTTCTAAGGAACAAGTTTCTAAGAATGAGCATGAAGAGCAATTCATGAGTAGAGTTCCATATGCCTCGGCAGTTGGAAGTCTCATGTATGCAATGCTCTGTACTAGACCAGATATTTGTTTTGTTGTTGGCATAGTTAGCAGGTTTCAATCGAAACCTGGTCCTGATCACTGGACGGCAGTCAAGCATATTTTCAAGTATTTCAAGAGAACGAGAGATAATATACTTGTATACTCTGGAGGGGATTTGATTCCCGTTGGGTATACAGATTCTGATTTCCAATTAGATTCTGACTCTAGAAAATCCACATTAAGGGCTGTGTTTACTATTGGAGGAGGAGCAGTCATATAGAGGAGTATCAAGCAATCTTGTATTGCTGATTCCACCATGGAAGCTGAGTATGTTGCTACATGCGAGGCTGCCAAAGAGGCTGTTTGGCTCCGCCAATTCTTGATTGACTTGGAAGTGGTTTCTAGTGCGAATAAGCAGATCACTATCTACTGTGACAACAGTGGAGCAGTGGCTAATTCGAAAGAACCAAGAAGTCACAAGAGAGGAAAACACATTGAAAGAAAGTATCATCTTTTAAGGGAGATTGTTCAAAGAGGTGACGTGACGATTACCAAAATCGCATCAGCAGAAAATCTAGCGGATCCCTTCACAAAGGATTTACCTCAGAAAAGTTTCAATGGGCATCTAGAGAACATGGGCATGAGAGATATGACACATTTGCTATAGCGCAAGTGGGAGATTGTTAGGATTATGCTCAATAGCAAAAGTGTAATGTTGTAATTGACAATCTTTTTCATATTAATAAAGTGATTTCTAGTTCAACAAATCTTATAGCATTTATAGTTTAATATTATAATTGTCAAAGTAAATAATCATAAGGTCTAAAGACTATGAGAAAAGAAGAATTGTTCGTACATCTGGATATGTATGAGGTAGACACAATTCTTTAGTTAGTCTTGAATAACGTTCACAACTTAAGTTAAAGGTTGGGCACCTTTATCTTGTTAAAGTTGTAGAATTCTTTTGCTAGCATTTGAGTGGGGTCAAATGAGATATGATGAGTCTAAAATCATCGGAGTGTCTTCGAGTAAAATGATCTAGTGTACTGGGTGCATTGAACTGGATCACAATGAAAAGCTTTAGCTAGAACCGTCAATAGATAATAGTCTTTTCATTATCAGGACAATCGGAGAGTCTATCTTAATCCTGAGATAAATGATGGACTTATGGTTGCAAGTGATATCATTTGAGTTATCAATGAGTACGATTATATAGCATAGTCTATCCTCGATAGTTTAGTGATATTCATTTGTTAATCGATAGAGGACTTCATTTATAGATATGGACATCGTGGCTCCATTTATTAAATGAGAGTATAATATCATCATATGGATGTTTTGAGGTAATTGGATATTAAATCTCAACGTTGAGTTTTCGATAGTGTCTATTGAAAACATGGCTTCTGGACAAGTCAAAATATCCAAGTTCAAAACGTGGTCATATGAGTAAATATGGTAACTTGGAGAGTTATAGGCGGTCTATGAACTCTTGGCGATTACTGATATTAATCACGAGGATACACTATCTCCAACATGATTGTCTAGGGTATGAATGAGGAACATCTTCTTATTCTATCTTTATTTAAGAGTTCAATTTTAGCTCTTTAGTGGAATGAGTTAAAATTAATGGATCGGACATAAGTGAATCATTTGTTGATTGTGATTAGGTTATGTCTATTGAAGCTTAAATTTAGATAGCCCGCCAAGATCCCCAATCCACACGGACTTGCATGGATCACTTGATATATTCTACTGGACCAATTTATGGGTCCATTTAGAATTGCATTTAATATATTAAGAATATAATTTGCACATTATTTATTTAATGGGCTGCTCAATTATATTAATATATTAATGAAAGGCATGTGGGCTTGTTTCTTTTAGTAAGAATGGGTCTGGTTCACATGTGGGCTTTTTATTTAAAGTCCAATGGATTAAATGAAATAAGAAAATAATAAATGGCCCATTTATATAAGTGGGGCGGCAAAGGTGAATATATTAACCTAATATATTATTTTGTTTCATTGTTTAATTAAATAAGAATTAATTAATTTATTAATTAATTGTTTAATTAAGAAACAAATCTTTTTCTGATCAGGAAATATATTTACTAAAGTTATACTATTGGTTGTATACTAAAAGTAAAAGACTTGTTTGATAAGAAAATAAATAATTAATTTTATTTATTTAATCAAATAAGAAGTCTTTTTATTTAGTTAATAAAATAATAAAAATACTTATGAGTTGGATTAGGGTTTGAAGTCTAAAGGTTGATGGATATTAGGGTGCAACACAAACCCTTTTTGGTATGGGATTTGCGGCAACCCTAGTGCCATTATAGGAAGATTTCGGCAACCCTAAATGAAAGAGGAAGCAAAATTCGGCCACCCTATATATTTCATATGATAAGGTTCGGCCACCTTGAGTTGTTCATTGATTCAATTTTCTTCTTCTTCTAAACTCATAGACAAGTATTTGATTATTCTACTAAGACATAAAAGAGAGAAGAGATTATTCTTTTGATGGTACACTAATTGCTTGTTCATCAATAAGCTTGTGTGTACAACATCGAATTAGGTTCACGCGAGTTTCGATCATTAGATTGAGAACTCAAAAGTGACCGGAATAATCTTTGTATTCTTTTGATTGTTTTGTGACTAACAAAAGAAAAAGAAAAGCTTGTTTGTCCATTCTCAGGTTTGCAATTCAAAGAAAAAGGAGACCACGCTCCTAGGTGATTCACGTTCGTGCTAGGATTGAAGATCTTGCGGATTACCATCGACGTAAGTCAATCGGATCACGCGACAAAAGGTATTCTTCTTTTGTTGGTTTATATGTATGCTTAATTAATTAAAGGGTTAAGGTTCATAAAAATGAAAAATTTTAAAACATACTAAATCTATTTTTAGTCTCGCTTCCGCTGCGTGTACTACGGTATTTTTCCCTACAAGTGATGACTCCGGAAAGGGAGAGATGTCATCAAGTGATGATGAGCTTACCATCGACTACACGGCATTTGGGGCCACTTGTGTAGATGACAAGGTTGTTGGTAAGAATGACTTGACTAGTAATCCCATAGAAGAAAAAGATAAAGAAGTAGCTCTAGAGAAGATAAGTGTAGCTACTCATTGGGATATGGCTCTCATTGACTCAAGAGACCAAGGTAAAGGTCTTAATGGGGGAAATGACTCCATTAGTGAGAAAGAGAGTGGAGGAGATAACTCAAGTGAAGATGACTCCTCATCTAACTCTACAAATGGAAATGTAGAGAAAATGGATGTAAATGACTTTATAGTCAAGTGTGAAAGTTCATTGAAGAAGAACAATAGAAAGTTGAAGATTTTAGAGGATGAAAATCTAGAACTTTCAACACACAATGACCACTTAAGTAAACAAGTGGAGGCATCCAAGATGATTGAAGACAAGCTAAGAGATGAGCTAGCTTTGTCTAAGAGAAATGAAGAAAGGTTAAAGAGAGAGCTTGATGAAGCTATAGAGTCATTGACTAGGATGACTACAAGCACCAGGAAACTTGACCACATTCTTGGTAGTGGAAAGAACCCTTGTGACAAGAGAGGTATTGGGTATGAAGAAAGCAAGGAGATCACTACTCCAACCAAGACCGTCTTTGTCAAGAGTTTGAGCAAGATAGAAGCCTCGCCGGTGCACACTCCTAGGAAGAAAATTGATCTAGGATAATGTTCAAGAAGTGCACAAGTGAAGGAAGTTCTAAGGAGACAACCTCAAGCTCAAAAAGTTCCTCAACCTAACTTCCTTAAAGCTCATATTCATCAAGGGAAGAGGCCAATCATGCAAAATGGAACAAGGAAGCAAGCTAGACCAGTTCAACAACAAAGAAGATTTGAACCCGCTCAACCATAAAGTCATGGGAAGGCTCCTATGCATGCACAAGGACATGGTATGAATTCTAAATTTATCCCTACATGTCACTTTTGTGGTATTGATGGTCATATTAGACCAAATTGCTTTCATTTCATTAAATTATGTAGAATCAAAAGGATGATTGAAAAGAGAATGACAAGAGCTAGAATGCATGCTAATAGGAAGGAAAATATTCATATTCATGATCCTATTATTTCTAGAACTCTTGAACCCTTAACCACTAGGAAGAAAAAAGTTATATCTATGTGGGTAAGGAAAAATGAACCCGCTTGCTACGAGACTAACAAGTCTCAAATAGGTTCATCCAAGTCAAATGGACTTGGGAGGTCTATAAGACCTCATGACCTTCATTGATGAAGGTTGGTGATGACCCCATATGGGGATCTCAAGCAAAGAAAGCTATTGCATACTTGTTGCATGCAAATATTTGAAAAATCTTATGCTTCTTTGTTGATTGCTTGAGTAAGCTTGGTTGCACATACGTATATATGTTTTCAATTCAATAAGTGTGAACCATGCTTGTCTACAATCCATGTCATATTTATGTTCAAACATACATTTTTGGACTAGGAGATTTACTTAGGAAATATGATTTGAATGACCTATAGTTATCTCCATGACATGATGATTCTTAATGACATATGAAAAGCATGAAATTCAAATGACATGCTCAAATGAAAAAGCATGAATTGATGATTGCAATTTTTAAATGCAAAACTTGTGTGAAAAAGCTTATGAGACTCAAAATGAATAAAGGATCTTGCATCCGTTCAAAGGATTTTAAAATCCAAATGTCTCTCTTTCTTTATTGGTTGAACATGGCTACTATCATACGGATACAATCCGGAAAAATCGAATAGGGTGCAAAGTCACTCATACCATGTTTCGCTTATAAAGTTGGATATAGTTGCTCATAAATTAAAATCAATGAAAACTCTATATCCTTGCTTCTCTTATGACATTGGTGAAATTGGTTTGAATTCTTATTAGAAATCTTTGTCATTTGCTTTGCCAAATACCATTGTATTTTGGACTTGAATGCTACATGTCTTGTATGCAAAGCATTTTTGATTCACACATTTTATCAAAATAAATCTCCGTGTTTCTCTCCTATTGATAGAGTTGCATAAAGTGCATTTTATGATTATACAAATGACTTGAATGCTATCATCTCTCTTTGCTAAGTGACCCGGTTGGGGACTACTCATTTGCCTATATCATGACAAAAATGGGGAGTAGAATGGTGGGTAAAGGGAGTTGCAAATTGTAGTAGCAATTGTGCATGTTGGGGAGACAACACATTGAGGGGGAGTAACCTTTTGAGGGGGAGTATTGCATTCATCAAACATTGCATGATGTTGTTTGTTGTACTTAAATTCTTAGAATGCAAATGCTTGTTTATGCTCTCACTTGATTCATCTCACATTTTACTTGTATTGGAAAGTATAGAAACTTTGCTTTCAGGGATTGATTGTTCTACTTGAGATTGAAGACTTCAAGATTATTTTTATATATCTCTTTGTAAAGTAGAAAATCATAGTAGACCCATAGTTTCTATTATGTTGTGAGAAATCAATGTGAGTGGTAGTTTTGTCACGAAATAGCCAAAGGGGGAGATTGTTAGGATTCCCATATCTTGATTGGCTTATTTCGTGGACAAACCACATGATGGGGTTGATTGTGTAAGGGTAGTTTAGGTGTTTGATCTTCAAGCTCGAAGGCCCTTCTAAGACCTCAAGGGACAAGCACGCCAAAGGTATAATTTCTAGTGCTTGATTTTTGTTGAAGAGATTTAGTTAGCACACACGCACTTAGCATATTTGTTCTTGTGTGCATACTCTTCACATGTCACTTTACACACTAACACTTTGGTTGATATATCTTGTTGTGTGTATATGTGCTTTATAATTCGTTTCCCGACATTGTTCGGAAACGTCTGCGCTTGCACTAATGAGTGCTTGGTTTCGCGCGAAGACCGCCTACGGAAAATGCCCCTGGCTTCTCCTTGGATTTCACCTCTGTTGGTAATTGGCGGCCTGGCCGCCGAACGAAACCGCCGTTTAAGACCTGATTAATTTTTCTCTCGGGTTTGATTCGGCGGTTGAAACGGCGGTCACGAAACCGCCGTTGTTCCCCTGTTCTTCTCGGGTTCAATTCGGCGGTTGAGAACGGCGGCCTAGCCGCCGTTTGAAACCGCCGATTGGTGCGTTTCAAGGGCAAACTTGTCTTTTCACTTGCCCAATTCTTGATGTCTATAAATATCTTACTTTCTCATTATCTGAATAAGTTCTTTGACAATTTAGAACCCTAAACTTCAAAGAGAGATTTTTGAGAAAAAATCAAATCAAGAACTCAACTTTAAACACTGAAATCAAATCATTTTTGCATCAAATTTCATATTGCATCTTCTATGACTATATAGAATGCATCCATGATTGGGTTGGCATCATCACAACTTGCTTGATAAGATTTTGATTAAGTTCATCTTATTAGAGTATTTTTACTATCAAGCTATTCTCTTTTAATTTACTTGTATGTTTTTGATCATATGATAAATACAAGATTAGAGAATTAATTGTGATGAATTGATTGAGTGTTGTTTGTGATAGCTAATTAGGTTTTTAATTAATCTTGATTAGCTAAGCTATTTGACATGTCATTTAGCAATTGATATCTAGGGTTGATTTAATTGATTATATCATCATCCTAGATAAGCATCTAAGGTTACCTAGCCTTGTTTGTTATTTGAATATTCATATATATTCACATAGGTTGTATAATCTCTTCTGAGAGAATTAAGTCTTGAGGCTAAGATTGCTTAGGACTCAAGCAATTGGACTAGAGCCACTTTTAAAGGCCCGCATGGTAGAAGTGGGGGGTTATTGACCGAAGTGTTAGACGAGGTCTACATAGGTTGTAAACTCCATTTCAATTAGTGGTTTTCGAGGTCCGAGTGTGGCGCACTATACAGCCCGTGGTTTTTCCCAGTGGTTGGGTTTCCACATATACATCAAGTGTTATTTTAATTCCGCACTATATTACACTTGCTTGTATTTTTGACTAGTAGGGGCATTTTCGTAAAATTGACTTGCATGCGAAAATTGGGTAATAAAGCTTAAAATCTATTTACTCGCCCCCCCCCCCTAGATATATTTATCATACACACCGAGTATTCTTTTCACGACATAATCAGAGAAAATCAAAATCATCTATTATAATATTAGCATGAAAATTGTTAGGATTTTGGTTTATGTTAGCATCATTCTATATTAAAACATCATTTCCTTTGTTTAGTTGTCTAGGATTTGGTTCATCAAGCTTCAAAGAAGATGGACAACAATTCAAGCAAAGTGAAGTCTTTGTGTAAGGAAAGTGTTATTGACTACAAAGGTAATAAGACATTTTTCCTCTTACAAGGCTTAGGCACACACACACACATTGCGTCCATATGTGTTGATGTGTCAATGCATCATTGTGCTCAATTGGTATAACGCATACACACACATATTAATGTATGCACATGCATTAGATTTAAATTGACAAATTTTGTAAAATGCATGTTTTATGACTATATCTAGGAAATGGCATACTTGTGTATTCATATGTTTGTTTATTTGTTTGTTTGTGTGTTTGTGATTTCGGACTTGAATATGTTCTCATATTATTCATTATTGAGTTCCGGTAATTTTGGTTACTCATTCATTAATTTTTGAGTTTCGAGTTGGAAGTTACGAAACTTTCATATATTTATCGTATATGGTTTTTGTCATTTCGATTTCCATATTTTTTGTGAAAGTTTTGTTGACATCTTAGTGCGTGAGGGAGTTATGATTCGTAATCCGAAAACGGATTCGAATTCGGAGTTTAGAGACCAGAGAATGATCGAAGAACACGAGAGGTGCACGAAGGGAGCAAAAGGGAAAAAGATGGCAAATTGCCATTTGACCCCTTAGCCGTGAAGAGCGCATGGACTTCATGCCAAAAGTCACTCTCTGTCTTCATGTGAAAAAGGAAGAGCTGCACCCCAATTTTCATTTCAAAATTAAAAATGATTTAATTGTGTGTATAGCATGCACATGAATTTTGGTGTGTCATGCTCAATCACTTTCATGTGTTGACTTGGCCTAACTTCCTATTGGTCATATGAGAATTTTCTATTATGTGCTTATCACACTGGATAACTCTATCTCTCAATATATTCCCTCCCTCACCGTAAATCAAATTGTTTTGTGGAAAAGAAAATTTAGTACAGATTTTTCTTTGATTTTCTCTCAACTTACAAACACCATATCTTACTCATCTCTCATCCGATTTGAGTGATTCAAGTTGGAGAATCTTCATATTGAAGTCCTCTACAAGCCCCAAGATACTTTGAGTCCATTTGATCGAGTTTGTTTTTGGTTTCACACCAATTTCAGACTGCACTCCATTGTTCTAGGTAATTGTCAAATCCTTTGTGTTTTGAGCTTAATGATCTTCAATTACCTTAGGCTTTCTTCTACTATATGTGTATGTTCTTAATTAAATGATATTAGGCTTGTGAGCTTCAATTAAAAGCTAATTTGAGCTTGAGCTTAATTAGAATGTTTTAACTGTGCATTGATTATTGATATTCAAATGATTAATAATTCCTAGTCGTGCTATGTTTCTTTGATTGAACATATTTGAAAATAGCACAAGTTTTGTGTATGTTTAGAGAATTGATTAGATTAACTTGATTGATTTATGAATATATGCTCTAATTGATTTCTAAAGAAGTTTATAGATCTAATCTCATCTCTAGAATTTTAGTTTTTATACTAAAGGCTTGAATATGTGCTTCATGAACATGTATTATCTCAAGCTTTAGTTGCATGAATCAAATATAGGATTAAAGTATGTTTGGTGTATTGGCATATCTAGATTTCGATTTTCATGTGTTTATGACCTAGACTATTTTTGTTGTGATCTTTATTGACTAAGTCTAGTTCTACATGAAGTGTACTTAATCCATACATTTCATATGTTCATGCATCATCTTGTGTGATAGCATATATTGGATTGTAAACTAGAAAAGCATATATTGTGTGCTCATTATCTAATTCTAGTTTCTACAGCTCATATTGATTATATGTTCCATGTTGGTTGTGCTTGCATCAGTTGCATCACTTAGATCACTTACCTTGTAAAAGGTGGAAGTCTTATATTGGGGTGGATTCCTCAATAGTGAGCAAGGAAGTCTTGATAAGAGGTAGGTGGCTTCAAGTAAGACCAAGCAAGGGAAGTATTGGCAAAAGTCGTGTGGCTTCTAGTAAGACCAAGCATGTACACTTTCTAGAGGCATGCGATTTGTCTCGGTTAAGAAATAGACAAGTTTCTCTCTAGTGGGAATAGGTAGGAGGGATATCTAATAGATAGTGATACATGTGAGTTGGTCACTTTTGAGGGTGTACTCTTATTTAACTAATGAAAAAATTTTTACCGATGGTTGTGGATTCAACATGTGGATGTTGAATCTTCAGAGATTTACCACGTAAAAATATCATGTGTCAAGTATCTCTTTCCTTATTTCCTTATATTTGTATATGTGATTTACTATATCTTGTTTAAGATTTTCATTTCTTCATATGCTTGTAAACAAGATTCTTGTAGAGAAAAAGATGCACACATTACTTGTTGAATCAACATTTGTCTCTTGTATCTTTGTAAGTGTTTGAACATTGTATCTTGTGATATTATATATCAAGTTGTAAAGCTCTACTTATTGAATTTACATTGTAATATTCAAAGTACAACTTGTGGAATTTGCTTTGCATTGAACATACTTTTATATAAGATACATTGTCTATTGTTACATGTTGTGTAGACTAAGGGTGGTAAATCAAGCATACATGTGATTATTGTTTTCTCATAACAATCATATTAAAGGTTAATTTATATGTTAACTAAGGTTTTGACAGAAGCATCGAAAGAGTTTTAAAAATAGACTGTCAACCTATTCACCCCCCTAGATTGTTTAGCATAACCTTGTAGGTACTTTTAAAAATCAAATACAATTTTACCATGTCAACAAAGAATAACACATATCTACTTATTAGAGTTATCAATATTAATAATGCACCCAATAAAAGAAAAATATTCAAGAAAAAAAGAAAAGAAAATAGTAGTAGTATTTATACACCTCTTATTCTTTGAAAAAATAAGTTAAAATCTCATTACGTGATGAGAAATTAACTAAAACAATCATATCCACATAATTAGTTAGAGGGAGGTTAACAGTAGGCAGATTGTCAATTACCTCCCTGACTTGATTTGGAGATACTTGCAGGGTAAGCGTACATCTTAGAGTCCAATTCTCAAGATTGTATAATTCCTTTATTTGAATACCACTACTAGGAAATCGTGTAGTTAGTTTATTGTATAGCTCTGCCTGGAATAATTTAACATTTGAAATCTGATTAGGGATAAGATATATGCTATTGTTGTGCAGTATCAATTCTACCAATGAAATTTGGAACTTCTTTAAGATAGATGGGATACGTTTTGGTAGCTCCTCAAGAATCTCTTTGACATTGGTTACTTATCATCCACACAAAAATTCAACTCAAAATTCATAAAAATAAATGTGATTTTATCAAAGTCCTTACCGAAATTAAAATAAGATATACCCCACTTGATAACTACTATATATATATATATATATGGTTATGGCAATAACAACACTTAAGTGGTAAGTTAAGAATTGTACCTCTTGGGTGTTCCTTCTTTGGTGTAGAGAGAGGTCTTTCATTGTCCCCACTCATTATCTTCTTCTTTGGTGTATGGAGAGACTTGCTATCGATGGCATTTGATTTGCCTTGCCTTACCTTGTCTAACTTCTTATTAGGAGGTGGCAACACTTCCTTTTGCTTGCCTTTTCTTGCAATATTCAACTCATCCTTGTCCCTCAAGGCTTGATCTATTTGCAAAGTAACTTCTTCTATGAGAGACAATCTAATGGTGAACTCATCCACTAGATCGTCTTGATCCTTCAATGTTGCCCTTATCAGCATGAAATATGAAAGATGCCTATAGAAAAATAACATAACTTCTCAATATAAAGTTGATAAATTTTAGCCCAAAGAACCTTAGGTTGGAACAGAACATGTAATAGGTAAAGTGACATAAATGAGAAAATGAAGTAGACAATTTCAAGCTTTAAAAAAGAAAAAGAAAAAAGAAATAAAGGTAGACCATTTCAATCCTAAGGTCGCTCTGCATGATATTCATAGGGAATTGAAAAGAAAAACATTTATGTATCACTGTTAATGTGAAAATAACATATGCAGCAACAGAAAGCGAAGTGATCAACACAAAATGTGCTCTAAATTTGTGTGCCAGTATTCCTAATACCATAGTTAACTGGAAGGATACAAATTAAATCTGTAGAATTATTCAGATATAGAGAAGAAAACACATGGGTAAGTATATAATTTTCAACATATTATGACTAAATACTGAATACTTAAGCATATACGTAATACTATCAATTATGGACAACAACAAGCAGAAGTACAGGTACTAATAATCACTATAATTTTAAGTTGCTAAATGATATTCAAAGCGTTATCTTACCTCTAAAATTGTGGGTACAACATTGAAAACCATAGCCAAGAGAATAAAAATTATTTCCAGCTATCACAATCGATTATTCTATTTAAAGCACATGTTTCTTGACTGAAAGTATAATGACAAAGAAACAAGAGAAAAATATACAATTGTAGATTTAATAATCTTCCCGTGAAGTGTCAATTCATTCTAAGATGACTGGTAATATTTGAAGTGACACTCTAATCCTACATGAATCATGGACTTTTAACTGGCTCTTCTATCATAAGCTTATACACCTCAAAAAGTATCAAAAGCAAATCTTTGGACCAGATTGTCAGAATTACCCCAATCAGATGAAGTTTGGCATACAAAAGTTTTAATAATGTAATTTGATCAATAATGCTGACATATTTTGTCTATACCTCACAGTCCAGTTATATTGCCCGGCCTATAACTTGGATAGAAGAACCTTTAGGAATTCAGTCTAACCAAATATTTTTACTTGGTGATCTAATTTATTTCTCAATTAGTCTATTATTTCAACAAGAAAAATGGAGCTTATGAGAGCAATTAATACCTATGTGTAGGAATTACAAGTGGTATATTATATTATGCAGGAATAGAAAATCTAAAAATAGCTTAATTTCTAAGAGAAAGGTAAGAAGATGAAATATAGTATATATGCACTAAATTATTCATAAAGGGTACCGTTATATAATTATAAACAATCATAATAAAAAATTACAAACAAAGTGCTCAGTCATGCAGCATCAGAAAGTGTCTAAAAGCGAAGCACTACCTAAGATGATAGCGAAGACCAAGGTCATGCAAATGCAAAAACACATGCAAAAATTAGATATTTCCACTTAAATCACATGAAACTGTCTGCTAGAATAAGACAGCAAAATGTATAAGTTCAACTATATCTTGCAAATGTACAACATTGCATCATCAACATGTAAACAATGAAGTGAATATTGAAATATCCCGAAATTATTGAAATATTGGAATCTGGGGATTTTTTTATTTTTACTTTTTATCCACCAATATTTCCAAAAATTTGGACCCTCAATGTATCCATCGTAACTGATAATTACTTCTTTGCATCTAAGTATGTAAAAGTAAAAAGAGAGTTATACTATCCTAGAAATGGATCGAATTGTTCTCAATGCTACCTTAGAGAACACAGCCGTTCGTAATTCTGTCAAAACAAGAGTTAACATTCACTAGACTTAATGAAGTCTTTCATGAGCATTTTTCCACAAAACAATTTTTCTCAATCAATAAAGGAGAACAACCATTACAAACAATTTAAGACTAAAAGTTGTTATCCATGGTTAGTAAATAACCTTGTAGATTCTGAATCATATTAATTACCTTAAGTGGCTCGCTCTGATACCAATTGAAATACCTACAAGGTTATACTATACAATCTATAGGGGGTGAACAGGTTTGACACTATTTTAAAAACTTTTTCGAGACTATTGTCAACTACTTGGTGAACATACAAATAACTTTTAACACGATTGTTATTAGATAACAACTAACACATGTAAGCTCAAAACACCACCCTTAGTCTACAAACATATAACAAGAAACAAGGTATATCATATACAAGTATATTTAATGCAAAGCAAATTCCACAAGTTGTACTTTGAATATTACAATGTAAATTCACTAAGTAGAACTTTACAATTTGATATAGAATATCATAAGATACAATGTTCAAACACTACAAAAATACAAGAGATAAATGTTGATTTAACAACGAATGTGTGCATCTCTTTCTCTACAAAAAAAATCTTATTTACAAGGATGTGAAGAAATGGAGATCTTAAACAAGATATATTGATCACATATACAAATATAAAGAGATAGAGATAGAAACATTTGACACATTGGTTTTTACGTGGTAAAACCTCCGAAGAGGAAACATCCACGAGTTGAATCCACAACTATCGGCAAACCGTATTCCACTATAACGAATAAAAGTACACCCTCAAAAGTGACCAAACCACATGAACACTCTCTAAGATATCCCTTATATCTACCCTCAGGCATAATGAAACACTTTGCCTATTTTCTATCTAAGACCCTTCACTCATCTCTCTAGAAAGCAACGTTTTATCCAAGATGCTTCACTGACATCCCTAGGAAGATTTCTTGCATAACTATCCGGATCATCTCGATCCTAGCCATGACTTCTTACTTAACTATCTGGATCATCCCGATTCTAGTCAAAACTTCTTACTTAACTATCTGAATCATTCTAATTCTATCTAAGTCTTCCTTGCTCGGTTATCCGGATCACTAAGATCTTAACCAACACTTCATGTCTTTTGTAAGGATTTTCTAAGTGATCAATGAATGCAAAAGCCAACAAGCACTCAACATAGAATATGAGATCAACACATCTTATGGGAACTAGACATAGTCATGAAAGTTCAAATATCAAAATTGTCTAGTTACTATACATGAATAAAACTAGAACATATGAAACACCAAAACACATTTAATTCCTAGATTTATTCATGCAACTAAAACTTGAATCAAGCATGTACATTAAGCACATATTCAAGATTTTAGTAACAAACAAAAACATGCTAGATTCACAATATATGGCCAATCAAAATTCTAGCAAATATTTAGAGAATATATTCACACAATAATCAACTAAATCTTAATTAGTTTTAAATACAAAATCAAATGTGCTAATCTTAGATTTATTCAACTAATGAGTCCTAACACATGATAAGGCTATTAATCATAAAAATAAAGTTAATCAAAGCACAAATAGCCCTAGATAAAAAGCTAGAACAATATAACTCACAATCAAGTGAAAACATAGGTTTTAATAAGACCTAACTCACATTCAAGTTACTAATTAAGCATTTGTTCAAGTCACATACGTGAAAATAGGAAGAAGACCCAAGGTAATTAAACATTTGAAAGAGCAAATCACAAAAAATAATCCTTTCAAAGACCCAAACCTATAAAATTAAAGAAATAATAAAAAAAAAATTTTGAAAGATGATAGCATAAACGCATGGATTAATTTTGATACTATTACGTGAAATACAAGAGGAAATCCAAAAATGTGAAATGTAATGTACTTGGAATCATTTTTCCGCTCACCATCCTCTTGTGGCTTTGGATTGGAGTTCTCTTTCTCTTTTGCAACTTATCCTCCATCTTCTACATCTGTTTTCTTCTCACTTTCCAAAACCTTCTTCTTCTTCTTCTTCTTCTTCAAGTTCTTCTTCTTATTCTTCTCATCATTCTCTTCTTTCTTCTCTTCCTTCTTCCCTCCATCTTTCTTCTGGTTTTCACCTATCAACTTATTAACGTGTTTCTCGGCTGCATTCTTAAGCCAAAATAATGTAACATTAAATATGTAGGAGCCACATGAAAAACTTGTAAACGCTTTTTCATCTTCCACTAAAGACCACATCCAAGCAAGTATGGAAGTCCGTCCTTCACTGGTTCCGAAGAACTGGGAGACCATTAATAGGTATGCCATCTTCAAGGCTTCATCACCATCCATAGTCATGAGCTCTTTAAATGTTGCATCCAACAATTCAACCGTTTGCCTTTTGTCTTCAAAATACTTACTCAAAATAGAATCATCACCCACTTGTTTATTTTCTCTGAAGCCTTTGGGCAGCGTGCCTATATTTAGCCCACTGCACAAGCAAAACTCCTTTCTCCCAAAACGAGCTTGGTCCTTCCCCAAACCAAACCACATTTCATCCGCCTTTGGATACTTTGGAAGAATGATCTCTCTTTTCAACAGGTTGTAAATTAGTATGCCATGAACTTTCATAGGTTGTACCAAATCCAAGTACTCGCCAAAAGGGTCTTGCCTAAACCGATCAAGCACACCACAACGAGTTAGGACTGACTTCAAATCTCGAATAAAAAATTTCTTGTTTTGAGAGTTAATTCTCGCATGTATCCAGTTTTTGTGGTTCGGATACCGCCATAGTTTCTGTTCGTTCTTCTCGACAGCGACACGACAAATCTTATGTCTTTAGTCTTCTGTTGTTGGACACGACACAAATCTAGGGTCTGGGTCTTCGACTATTCTTCTTCTTCTCAAGAGTTGGGGTTTACAGAGGGAGTTGGGGCTATCAGTTATGTTTAAACCGGTTGAGTAAGTTGTGAGGGATGAACATTCAAGATGAGAGATTTGAACCAAAATAGGTGTTTGGGGTTTTGGGGGTTTTGGTAATAAGTTAGGCATTTTGGTCATATTGCTTCAAATATTTGAATTCTTAAAATATCCTCTGAAAGGGTAATTTGGGAATTTCATCTACCCAAGTGGACAAAAATGCAAGTTAATTCAATAAGAGACATTTTTGCTCTTTTAAACATAGTAAGGGACATTTCCTTCACTATAAGAAAAATGGGCTATAGGGATGAATTTTTTTTATTCGTCCCAATAGAACGTCTGTTGGGACACAATAACATATTCGTTCCTAAAAATTGTAAACCTAGAGAAACCTTTAGGGGTCCCTATAGAATGCCTATTGGGACGAAACAAATTATTCATCCCTAAAGAGGACAAACCTGACGAGACTTTTAGGGACGAAAAATATTTGTCTCAATAGAATGTCTATTGGGATGAAAAAAAAATTATTTGTCCCTAAAAAATGCAAAAAAAGACGAGACTTTTAGGGACGAAAAAAATTTGTCCCAATAGAATGTGTATTGGGACAAAATAAATTATTTGTCCCTAAAAGTTTGAGATTTTTTTTTTTTTTTTTAAAGAAAAGAAAAGAAAAAAAAGTTTGAAATTTAGGGATTTATTGGGACGAAATAATATTTGTTGCTGATAATAATTTATCGAGACTATATTTTTCCTTTTTTATCTTTTTTTTATAAAGTTTTTCCAGACATATTAATAATTAAATTTTATTTACTTTTTTATATTAATTACTATAGATTAACTCAAGAAATTATGAAAAAAAATATATTATTTTTATTTATAATTATAATAATAAGAATCTAAAATACAAAACCACCTTTTAGAAAAATCGTTTTACATTTCCCCTTCCTTTTTGTTATAAAAATTCAAGTCTTACATTTATCTATTAAATTGTAAATTTTATTTTATAACTATAATATAAAATAATTTAAATATCATATAAAATAAATTTTATATTATTGGAATTAATCTACAAAAAAAATTTTGATTTAAAAATAATCAATAAAAATTTAATAACATATATAGTTTATATATAAAAACTTTGCAATTATTAACAAATTCGTAATAACAAACTGGTTATGGCATTGCTTATACTACCTGATGACTCAGAGTAATTTGTAATTACTGGCTGTGATGAGATGGAGGGAGCGGTGGACCCAGTGTTGGGTGCGGGTGGGTGGATGAGTGGCCAGGGTCGGATCTGAGGCGTGGAAAGTTTGCGTTTTTTTTTTTTTCTAATATTTTGCTCATATTTCGTCCCTAAAAAAAATCTAAAGGGACGAAAAATTATTTAAAGGGATGAAATATTTCGTCCCTATATATTATCAAAAAGGATAAAAAAAAAATATCGTCCATATATTATTTTGTCCCTATAGATAGTCTTGACAGATGAATTTCAATTTTCGTCATAAAGAACTTATTGCGTCCCACCTGAGGCGATATAATTTGGGATTAATTTTTTTCATCTTAATAGGTCAATTGCCCTTTTTTATTGTATTGCTTCAATTTCCACAAAATATAATCAATCAAGACTATTAATTTAGGCGAGAACAATATAAGGTGAATAGAGATCCAAATCCTACAAATCAGCTTACTACATCATTTGAGCAATGAATTTGGACAACATTACTCGTTCATATTAGTGTGAATTTTCTTGAGAAAAAAAAAAAAAAGGTTACCTTTCCTTATTTCAGATCTTATATCATCTCTTCATGCATAAATTACAAAATTTTGATCACTAATTCACTAAACACAACAACTTTTCAAATGAGATATCGATTGGCTCTATTCTTATTATAACCCAAAAACGAAGATTAAAAAGAGCTGATAGAGCCATTAATATTAAAGTTTGGAATTTTTATTTATTTTTTTATTTAGATAATTGGGGTGAGAGACTTGAGAGCTGGGATTTGTGGCTTGATTCAAATTATTAATAATATAAAACAACTTAATAAAAAAAAAAAAAGGGAAAACAAAGAAGCTTTTACAAAATGTAAAGAAAGGCACATGGATGCATGAAAATGAGCAACATTAATTATATTAATAATCTATGAAAAACTGCCTATAATACAAACTTTCAAACCATAATTCCAATGTAAAAATAAAAATTATCCAGATAACAAACAGACTAATAAAAAAAAAGATGAAGATGAGATGAGAATCTTCACCTATATATAACTAGAGAGCAACCTAAACTATTAATTAACCTCCATTCAAGAAGCTATCAACCTTGGTATTGGTAGCTGCAGAAATGAACTTCATGCAAATAGGAGCATTAAGGTTGACAAGAGAGAGTATAGCAGCTGGAACAGACCACAAAGATTCGCCGCAAATGAGTCCAGAAGCCACTGCTGGTGCAAAGTCATTAGCCATCCTCTTGTTCTTCATCTCCCACAAGAACAGAATCAAGCTCCCAACACACATATCTATGGCGAAATACCCGCCAAGATAGAAAGGAATAGCCATGCACATTGGACTTGGTATGAACCTATGAATCCTGTATTTGGTGTCATAATTCTGCAACACTTGCTTGATCAAGTTTATCAAAAAGGCGGCAACGAAGAAGTAGATAGCCAAGGTGAGGCAATGCTTGGGTAGTGAACTAACCCCTTCTACACCGAGAAGAGCTATACCGCGATATAGCAACCCGTATGGGGCTGGATAGGTCCCTTCAGGATCACCAATTGGGTATGCATTGTAGAAGAACCAAAACACCAATGGAGTTATAACACATCCCATTGCTGTTCCAAGAACTTGGCTGAAGAACATAGAACGAGGGGACGAAAGGGTCAAGTATCCTGTTTTGAAATCTTGCATAAGATCGGATGCTGTTGAGACCGTGCTCATCATCACACCACAAGAAGCTAAACCAGCAATGACTCCTCCACCTTCAAGACCAACCCAGGAGCTGAAAATGATGATGGCTATTTTTCCATAGTTTGAGGCAAGAGACCAATCAGTGAGACCACAGCCATAGGCGTTACAGAAGGCTAAAACTGGTGCGAAAACAAAGGCGACAAGGATGTGATACCACTTGAGTTGATGGAAAATGAAGGGCACAACCAATGTAGCTAACAGTGCTAGGGCTACATAGCCAGTGCAAGCTACCCAATTTGGGATCTGATCTTTCAAGAAGTATTCAGTCCTTCGTTGATCATCGTAGTTTACCATCTCAGAGTTCTGGATATCAATGTCAGGATTAATAGAAGAACCTTCTTTCTTTCTATAATGTTGAAAAAGACTCTGTGTAGTATTGACTAGCATGTAGAGTACATGGAAAAGACCATCACCAAGCATCATTGCAATAGCAATAAAAACCTGTTCAATGTGTACATATATCAAACAATTGATCAAGAGAAGATGAAATAAAATTTAAAAAGTAGATAATTAGGAGAGGAAATAAAACATACCCTATATCCTTGAATTCCATGGAGACTGCCTGAAGATAGCTTAGCACTGTACCAGTCACCTTTTTTACTCTCAATAACAGGCCACATGAATCCCCATGAGATGATAGCTCCAAGCAGCAAAGATAGATTCACCATGTATGGACAAATCATTCCAACACCAACATATGTTGATGAGAAATCAAAGAAGAACCTGTACACAATCACATTTAATTAGTACTTATCAGTTAAACATTCAAGATAATGTTAATTAATAAAAGGCACTTACTTCTGCTTGAAGGCTTGGAGACCAAATGTAGGGAAGCTATTGAATCCACAACCATCACCACTAGCAAAAAACCACTGGAAGAACGCAAACAAAAAGCTACCACCAAAACTTTTGAATAGCACACTAACTTGCTTTTTGGCTAGCTTTGCTCCTTTTGGTGTGTGGAAACTGTTGATCAAGTATGCAGTTGCTGTCCCACTTGGATATGTCAATTTGTACTTCAAAATCATCAACTGGGGGTGGGGGACAGCAACAATTTCATTCACAATTAGAAAATAGTTTGTTGTACAAAGGATCAATCAAATCAAATCATCTATGAAATATGATATATATAATGTTAATATAAAAGCTAACCTTTCTTAGAGGCACAATACTGAACAAGCCAACAAAGCTGACAACAAAGAGAAAACCCATCATCCAACCAAGCGAGAGATTCTTGACATTGGCCGGTGTGTTTCCTCCGTCTGCCTGAGCTGCCACCCTTGAACTCATTCCCAATAAGTAACTTGCAGTGCCACCTATATATGCAAAAATAATTAGGTTTTGATATATTTCAATGATAATCAAATGGGGTTTCTATTTCAAGATCCCACCCGGTTCTGATGGGATCTGTAGTATTAGTGCCGATATGGTCGCACCCTCAAGATCCCTAATAAATATAAAATCACCATGAAAAATTTGAAGAAACATATATAATATAAAACTTACTGCTGAAGGCAATTCCAGAGGAGGCAACAATACAAGTCTGAATGACGGTATTTTCTTGCCTAGTGAAAGGCTGCTTCAAAAGGCCAAAATTATCAAGAAGAGTTGTCCAGGATTTCACAAGAGCAAATCCAAGCAAACCCGCGGCGACGTTGAGAGAAGGAATAACACCAGTGGTGAGATTGAGCTTGCATACAATGAAGTTGAAAACAATGCTCAAAACAAAGCTTGTCACCATTGATCTCAACGTTATTTGTTCCTTCCATGAAGGCACTGCCGTGTTCTTGAAGGCATCTTCCACCAATATTGCTTTATCATTCTCAAGATCATTCTTCAGCCCCTCCTCTTCGTCTCCTCCACCTGCTTGTCTTGATCTTCTCTCAATTGTCATGTCTGTGACTCTGTGACTCTCTCCACCAAAACTGAATCAGAGATTCAGAGATGATCACTATTGAATAATAATAACCAAAAAAAGAGAAATATTTGGGGGAATTCCAGGTCTGAGATCCTTTTTTTCTTGGTGTGATTTATAGTAGTAGTACGTACAGCTAGTAGTTTGAGTTATAATAGGTGTAAGAGTTTGAGTTATAATAGGTGTAAGAAACTATTTAATTACCAGAAATCTACTCCTCTTAGGAAAATTATTGACGGTTTGATATGCCAACTGTACACATTATTGCTTTAGATTTTCCTAAAGACATGCAACTTTTATTATTTTTATTATTTTTATTATTATTAAGACTCCTAATTCTTTTCCATTTCAAATTTGTGGTCTGGATTAATTCTATTAATTTTATGTTTTTACTCTAATAAAAATAGAATTAATTGAGGATTCAAATTCCATATCTACATAGTACTACAGTTGTTATATGGCTTTAGAATCAAATTATTTTTCTGTAAAAAATTAAAAAAAAAAAGAAGAAGGAATCAAATTAGTTTCTTTATTTGTTAACAAATTGCACTGTCATTACCAATTTAAGCAACTGCAATCTCAACCGCAAGAAAAATCAACGCGGAATCAATTTTTAGGATCTTTTCAATTAATTCACTTCCAAATATACCATATAATACCATGTGCAACAGTGCATGCATGGAAACTTTATTCTTGAATTTTGGCAGATTCAGCAGAGCCCCCCAGTTTTGGTATAATTGCACAAATAGGAAGTGTATTCCTATAATTACACAATCATCCCTGCTATTGTTTGACTTCCGTTAACTCCAACGATTGACCATATTTTTAGAGAGAATTAATTAAATACCCTTAGAGAATTATTTTATCTTCTTTAATTTTATTACCATAAATATTAGTAATTTTATATTGAAAATAAATAATAATAAAAAAATGGAAATCAAATGGAGGAGAGCTCTCCTCTATCTGATCATTAGATCATTGTTTGATCTCCTCCATCGAAGGATGATATCATCTCCTCTCGATGGAGGAGATGATCTCCTACATGGCTACATGAGAGAGATTACCCACTATTGATCGATCGATGGTAGAACTTTTAATTATTATTATTAGATATATATATATATATGGAGGAGATTAGATAATGGATGGTCTCCTCCATATATTTTTTTTAAGAAAAATTTACTATGAGTACTGCTACATTGCCCAAATTTGGTGCCCAAATGATGTGGCAATACTGTAGACCATTCATTTAAATTGTATTAGATTTGCATGATTTAAATGAATAGTCTACGGTGTTGCCACATCATTTGGACACCAAATTTGGACAATGTAGCATTACTTATTTACTATACATATGGACAAGTTAGCACCACATGAAAATATCTCACTAGTTCAACTTCTTTTAATATTGATATAGGTAAAAATATTTTTTCGTCCCTCTGTTGATAACTTTTAACGGAGCCCCAGTAACAATAGAAGAAGTTTATGTAAATATGGACAAAGATTCCATATCCATGCAATTGCATCTAAACTCGGATTTTTTTGTACAATTTGCCCTTAATAGATTATAAGGTGTTAATATAGAGAATCTGAACATCACCATCTCTTTAGTATTCTTCTTCTTTTTTTTTTTGATAGGATCTCTTTCTTTAGTATTCTATTTATCATAACCTATAGAGATTCTTAACCTAGGTATCCAGCATTCTTCACATCAATAGAAAACTACAGTAGTAAGGAAAGAAAATCTGAAAGTTTGGGACTTATTTACTAATTTCCCTTAATAATTTTTGTATTTATCGTAATTACTATTCCTTACCGGGCAAGGAAGAGTAAACCCTTATTTATAAATAGTAAAAATATTCCAGTTGAGGTTCGAAATTTGGAAAGATGAAGAAATTAACAAAGACAACAAAGAGTGCCGGCTGCTTTAACGTGCCGTGTCGTGCCGTGCCGTGCCGTGCCATCCCACGTGCCTTCCAAAAAATGAAAAATAAAAGAAAATGGCCCAAATCAATAATATATATATATATATATATATATATATATATATATATATAATTGCACCCGTACCAGTTTCCTGGAGTGCAAGGCTGACTAAATCATTTCAAATAAGTCTAAAGCTAATTTTTTTAAAAATCATTTAGAGATGAAAACTCTAGTCAACCACATGGCTAATTGTTTAAAGAATAAATACATGTTTATTCAAATTTATACACAATACAACCACCTATTGATTTACATATAATAAAAATCAAATACATACTTTTATATAGTTAGAAATATTACAATAAAAGACATGAAAGATCTAAAAATAAATTCAGCCTTATTTTCTAATATAAATCATTAACAAATGCATGTTGGCTTGATGTAGTTTGGACTTTGCAAATTGGAGATTAGTCACTCAAGTCGTGCTTCTCATCATCCCACACAATTTTTTTCTTTACGGTTGGACCTGAATATGGTAATAAAAAAAAATAAAAATGACGGACATTCTAAATAAACATTATTCACTCAACTACTCAAGTACATGGTTTAAGCATTGCTGATTTCATACCATCGTAATATGAAACATTTTTTTTTGAATCTCTTATAATCTACATAAAGCTTGCAATTTTAAAGACATGAAACTTCCATAACTCCTCGTTTAAATGATATTGCAATAAATATATTCTATGATGACTATAGATATTTAACTCATGTCAAATAGAATAACGCATGTGGAGGTATAAGAGATGCTGTTCATTGCAAGGAGCCATATGTGATACAAATACAAATATCTAATCTGATTATATAAACATTAATATTAATACAATTAAGATGATAAACTTATGTCCAGTATGATATATCAACCAGTTTGTTACATTCTCACCTAGTAAGCAATCTGAACAAGAGTGGGACATTTCGCACAAAATGACACATTCTTACGCATAACAATAATAAAAAAAACTATACATATTGTTCAATACTTCAATAGTCGGGGCTTTGTCGGATTTTAAGGCGCATGTTTCTTTTAATAATGCCTCCATCATTGCAAATCGTTTCCAGAAATATAATTCGTAATGAAATGAAACATTTATCAGAAAAGTTGGTTAAATATGTTATATCAAAGATAGATACCTTTAGGCTAGTCCAATTTTGGTTATAACCTTAGTTGAGACATCCCATGGAAACATATAACAACAGTGAGATGCAACAACAGAAAAATCAAAGAAACAGAAATATGGACATAACAACTTAATCGGTGAAAAAGATAGAAGTACCCTTAAAAACAAGGCTCGACAGAATCTTTATATCAGAAGGTTTTTTTTTTTTTTTTTTTCGAATTAAACAATTATAGTACAAATCTGACTCATAAGACAAATATTGTTCATAAAGAGATGAACATGTGAAATCAAATACAGATGACGAGAGTAAAAATTCTCACGGAATAGAATCTGTCAAATCACCAATGATACCTTGCAGTTCCCTTCAACCAATTTCATCAGCATGTTCCTTCGTCTTCTGGGGGTGTTAGTAGCATCAAATATTCCCACCTACAAACAACTTAGAATTAGTGGGACAATTGCAAGGATTAGGAAGGAAGACTATAAATATCTATTACTACAAAACAAAGAATAAAATAAAGAACACTTTATATTATATCCTCCATTGCCAGGGCTGCTACCTAGTGGCACGTGATATATTAAAACTATGTTTAAAGAAGAAAGTTGATATGGTGTGTAACATTTACCAATTACAAAGAAAAATAAAATTCAGCTTTAACATAATTTTATAAGGAATAAGTGAGTCTCGGTAAGATTATATGCCCAATTTTGAATGGGTAAAAGAAATTAATATTGTGCTTATTACAAATTGCCATGTAAATCCATATCAAGAAATTTCATTTTTTGCATTGCTCTTGTGCTTCATTGCTAATTTTTAGATGAACCATAATACTTGGGGTTAATAAAGCTTTAAACTATTAATCTTAAAATTTAAATTAACCAGGATAACAATTTTTCAATGTAATTTACATGTTCATGTGTGTGTGTGTTCACTTATAATAGAAAAACATATTTAAAAAAAAGTGAAGATTGTATTAATGAACTCAAATGCATGTGGATATAAGAGATGCTGGCGATTGCAAGTTGCCATAACTGATACAAACACAGATATCTAATCATTTTATATAGACATTAATATTGATTATTGATACAATAAAAAATTAATAGGTACAATTATGATGGTAAACTATTGTTCAGTACCATAAATAGATCAGATTGTTACCTAATTTTAATATTTACATGTCCTTCGCCTAGTATGCAATTTGAACAAGAGTGAGATATTTTGTGACATGCTAACTGCCACACAAAATGATACATTCTTAACAAGCTAGCTATCCAAGTCTAAACTATTCAAGCATCGTAAATATACATTTACTCCGCCCATTAACGATTTACAATACCAATAATCAGTTTGACCATTAACAATGAACGAGCATCGTAAACTATCTAGATAAGAATAAGACAACAAAAAAGGTAGAAACCCTAGTGCAGTAGTGCCAAAACATGTGGCGGGCAATTCTCCCGCCACATTAAAAAAAAAATACATTTATATATTATTAATAAGTATATAATAAAACAAGTGTATTACTATTTGTACTAACTATATAAAGTATCTTTAAAAAAAAAAAACTAAATTATATAGTATTGGTGTAAAAATATAACTAAATATTTAATTATTTATAGACCAAAAGGAATCAAATAATCTTAAAATAAAATATTATTAAAAATGTATTAATTTTATCTTAAAATAAAATAAGAATTTAGAACAAAATGAAAGAGGTCCAAAAGTTCCTGTACCAAACCTTTCGAATTATTTCACGGGTCGGAATATAAATATCATGCAAGTCTCATTCGATGTAATATTTCTAGTTCCACACACCATCTTTAATTATATATGCTCACAAATATAGATAGACTTATCTACATCTTTATCTCACAAAAATATTCAACAATGTTTCAAAGGGTTCTTTAAGGAAAAAGCATAAATGATTTTTCAGGCTTCCTTTTAATTAGTGATTCTAGTGAAAAGACAATATGATTTCAAGAAGATCAAAACAAACACAACTTAACCTTATTTCCAATCGATACAGTTATCTCTTGAACAATAATGTATCAGTTTCAATGAGACATCAACAAGATTAAGAGAAGATTTATTTATTTTTTTTGAAATAAGAATGAGAGAAGTCGATGCACCAACTTTCTACATCTTTCACAGCTAATCAAGATCATACCACCCCCTGACATCCACTACTAATAATATCTTCAAATGAATCTGGATCTCTAGTTTGCCACATTAGATTACAAAACTATGAATATTAAGTGTGTCCTATAATCTAATCACTAATCAGATGACCCAACATGCCACTTCTTGGACGAAATTCGAACATTTCATATCCTGTGGCATACAAGCTGACCTCATTACCACATACATAGAACTGTTTAAAAGTAAATTAAGAAGTAGAGCTTACTTGTATTTGTCCACCATAGCCACCAACCATATCGATCATTTTGAAGTAAGAGTGTAAGACCTTTCTTCGACCGGCTCATAAACCTAACAATAAAGCAAAATGATATTTGTCTTAATATGCCAATTAGCATTCATAAAAACCAGATTTTACCAAAATCAATTACTAGAAGTATATGCCAGGGAAGAACCTTCTCATAATTGGCTAGTCGAGTTTTGAAGTCTTGTAATCCAGCTTCAAAGTCATCATAATAAGAGCTTGGACTTATGTAAATATGGAGCCCCAGTAACAATAGAAGAAGTTTATGTAAATATGGAAAAAGATTCCATATCCATGCAATTGCATCTAAACTCGTATTTTTTGTACAATTTGCCCTTAATAGATTATAAGGTGTTAATATGGAGAATCTGAACATCACCATCTCTTTAGTATTGATCTTTTTTTTCTTTTTCTTTTTTTGGATAGGATCTCTTTCTTTAGTATTCTATTTATCATAACCTATAGAGATTCTTAACCTAGGTATCCAGCATTCTTCACATCAATAGAAAACTACATTAGTTAGTCCTTTAGAGCATCTCCAATGCAAGTGTTGCTTGTGAAAAAAAGAGATGCCATGTAGGATAAATAGATATTATGTTAATAATCGTGTCTCCAATGCAACCGTGTATATTCAACGTCAAGCTGACATGGCAAAAAAAATATTAGACATTGTCAACATGACCGTCCACTTTCAGACGGTCTGTTGCACAGCAATTTTTTAGGTTAACTCAGCAAACATTTAAAACTGACATTAATTTTTCATATATTTTTGGTAAGGAAATAAAATAAAAAATAAAACAGGAAAAAAAGATGGACACGTCATTAAAAAAAATGTGTTTTAGACGGAAGCATTGGAGACCAAATTTTGAGTTGATTGTCTATTAAGTCTATTTTTATGCCACATAGGAAGCAAGTCTTTTAACATTGTTGCTATGTCAACAATTATTGGTATGCAAGCCACTTTTGCATCAGAGATGCTCTTAGTCAAAGAGAGATGTTTTCCAAAGGATTTAAAAATTTATATTGAGTTGATTACTTGATCAATTTACAAGTTACAGTTTTATGGAGAAATCGATAATCAGATTTATGTTTCTGAGAATCTTAACATTCTTGATCAGATTTTTTTATTTTTTATTTATCAAGAATGTTTTAAATTCCGCACTCCAGAGAATCTATTTACCTCTCAACAAAGTTAAGGTTCCAAGTTCAAATCCCCATCCCCAAGTCAATGGAATGAAATAAAATTACATGTTGTGAAAATAACAAATTCGCTAGGTAACTTTTAAAAGAAAACAAATATCGATAATAAAACAAAGCATATCTGTGTTTGCATTTGCACTCGCCAAATTGGCATTGTGTAATTTGAATGTATTATCAAGATTGAAGACAAATATGTTAATGAAACAAGGTTCTATTAAAACTGCAGATAACACAAGAGAATACTACTGTTGTTCGAAATTATCAAATAACTGCTTACGATGGAAAATTGAAAAATTACATAACGTTAGCGCTTAAGACATACACGGGCATTGGCTTTATGCCTGTACATTGACAATAAAATTATGGTACAAGCAGCACCTAGACTACAAATGACCTGTAGACTCAAAACGAAGAGAACAAAATGGATGTTCTTTTATAAGAAATACAATGAGCTTCTATCCAAAAATAAGTTAATAAATAAAGTGACCCTACCCTGATATATTAGCCTCAAAAACCAAAAGGTGATTTTCTCCTGCTTCCCCCTTCTCCATACTGTTCATTCCATTTCCTCAACTCATTCATGCTCGATGCATCGTAAGCAACAGAAGGACCCACCTACACATCATAATTACACATTAATACCGCAATCAAAAAGCCACTAATGCAATTAAACAGTAAACATAAACAAAAATGAAGGGACATTTGACAGTGTTTATGTAGAAAGCATTCGAATAAAAGCACTTGTCAAACGCTTCTGTAGAAAGAACCCCCCCGATGCTTCTCTCATCCAAGAAACACTTATAAAAAAAAAGTATTATTATTATTATTATTATTTTTATAAAAAAAAAAGTTCTTTCTCATCCCAAAAAAGGCTTCAGGTGTTCTCAGGTCCTCAAAAACCTTTGTTCACTGCTAAACACTACAAAATTGACTCGAGCATTTTCTAAAACATTAAAATCACTCCCAAACACTATGAGATGAACTCATCCATGAAGTTCTCTCCTGAATATACATGGGCATGAACTCTGATGCATAGTATCTGTTATATTTCAGCAGTTGTCAAAAAAAAAACATTATTTACAACTTAAAAGGATCTCAATCAGTTGCGATCAAAGTTGAAAATAAATATCAGAAGCATATTGCACAAGAATGAAATACCACATATCTAATGTTATTTGTAACCCTTATACAAAACTAGTTATAAAGGCAATATAGATGAGCAAAACTCTACCTTGGATTTCGACTGAATAAAATCCTCTGTAGTAAGTGGCCTCAAAACAGTTGTTGATAAATCATTGCCTCCCTGTGCAAAAAGGTGACTGAATATCAGAGGCATAGTAGAATAAAATAGCATAAAATTTGTAGATATAAACAATTAAAAACATGAATTTAGAGGCTGCAACAACTTGGGAGGCTCCTAATTAGAAGCACGTCATGGTGCAATTCCAACAACCTGATGTTGGAGCTGGTCTAGCCCAACAGTGCTTCAGCATGACGATAAACGTTCAGCTACCTATTCTCTCTAATTTACTGCTGACCCCGGACTATAAACTGGCTATTGTGCCCATCAAGGCGGCAAACATTTTGATTAGAAACTAAGAATTTATAAAATCAAAATTAGTGAATCAACAGTTCACCAAAGGGACTTACAACCTGAAGGAAAGAGACAGTAAAGCACTTGGTCTAAACAACATTTTTCAGAGAGCTTTTCCAGTCAAAATTGTTCCCAGCACAAACTTTTAAAATAGCTCTGACTATAGATCTGTCACCAATTTCTTTAAAATTAACAGCCACCTATTTATTTGAAAAGTGAAAATGTTCCACCCAAAACAATCACTATTACCCGGTTCTTTCTTACAATGGCGTCTATATTACCCTATTTATGATCTATTGAAAAAAAAAAAAAAAAAAAACATAATTTGTATAGCATGCTTTGTTTCTATATGTCTACAGCTTACTGATTGCACAACTCAAAAATTCAATTTTTTCCATAATTAAGACAAATATAAAAGTCTGTATGCAGTAACAATATTGAGTTTTCGGAGATATTCTACATAAATTATATGAAGCAAGACAAATGTAAAGTACAAAGACAAGCACCTGCTTTTCTAGCTCTAGAAGTTCTTGGACAGGTCTATATGCTGCAGCAATACAGAGGTTCTGAGCAGCAAAAGCACATGAAAGTATGAGATATAAAATACAGGTATCAAACTGACAGTAAATCTCAGAGTATTACCTTCAAATCACTACCAGAATATCCCTCAGTTACATTCGCAAGTTCGTCATATTGGAAATCAGGTACTAAATTTTCTTGTGCAAGAAATATTTTTAGAATCTTCATACGATTCTCAGCATCTGGCAGGTCCACATATATCCTAAACAACAACCAACAAACTCTATAAGCAAACTAATCAAACTATATATATATATAGATTGATATATATATATATATATATATAGATTGATATATATATATCAGTAGATAAGGCATGAAAACTCAAGCATCCAAAGCTAAGGAAACTGGTCACACAAGACAGCCAGACATTTGTCTAAAACACATCAAGTAAACATCTCACAAATCACAATGCAATCTTACCTTCTTGGTAAGCGGCGAATGACAGCATCATCAAGATCAAATGGCCTATTCGTGGCACCAAGGATGAGGATCCTTTGGCTATCTTTTGACCTCAATCCATCCCATGCTGCCATGAACTCATTTCTCATTCTTCTAGTCGCCTCATGCTCAAAGGCACCACCACGAGCACCAAGCAAGCTGTCCACCTATAAAATGAGTACAAATTTTGTTATAGGAATTTTGCTAAGAAAACTACAGCAAGAATATTACAGACTAAACAAGGATTCCATACTGGGTGTCTGGGTTATTGTGACAATAATGCATCAGTGAAAGAGAGTAAGGGGCCGTTTGGTAACGTTTTCGTTTTTCAGTTTTTGTTTTCTTGTAATCTGAAGTTTTTGAAAAACTGATTTTTGGATTTTTTGAATTCGAAAACGCGTTTGGTAGCAATAGTTGAAAACGATATTCGGAGAATCAAAACATAAAAAACGTGTATAGTATAATATTTTTAAAATCATTTTTAAAAGATTAATATTATAAATAATGAAAAAGTGATATTAAAATAATTAAACATTAAAAATAAAAAAAATTAAAATTAAATAATAAATAAATTTAATTTTCATCATCAAACCTATCGAAATCATTATCATCTTTTTGATATAGATCCATGAAGATCCAAAAGATGGATTTGGTTTGAGTAAATTTTATTGCTAAAAAAAAGTTTTCAAGAATACTGAAAACAACAAATTGTTGTTCTCAGAGTTCTCAATTTTTTGTTCATTAAAACTGAAAACTGTTCTCAATATTTTATAAAACAGTTTTTTAAATCATCTACCAAGCGGGTTTTTCCTGTTTTTGTGACTCAGAAAACAAAAAACAGTTTCTGAAAACGTTAACAAACGCGCCCTAAATATTCTTACATTTTGTGACTATCATCACCCAAGTACTTAGGGCAAAAAAAAAGTTGCAAAGTTCATTCACAACTTTATCTTGTCATCAACATAATTAATGGACATGGATGGACAGAAGAACATTTACATGCAATTTATTTAATCATTATTTCCTGAGATCATTATAATCAATGTTTGTGCACATTTTTATAATGTCTAAATTATTCTGTATACATACCCAAGTAACCCCTAACAATTAAATATTATATGAATCGGAACAGCAATTTCCTTGGCCTTCTAGATTGAGTTTTCTTTTTCTTTCTTTTTTTTTTTTTTAAAAAAAAAAAAATCTTCTAGATTGAGTTACCAAGTGGAAGGTAAGAATGTAAGATAAAGAAAAAAGTGTTTTGTCTGATATCATTAATGCCCTGGTTTCACAGTGGTCATTAATTTGTCTGAGCTATTTTCCTAATCATAAAAATGATGTGGTAAATGGACAATCTGTTTCTAGATTTAGTTACATTGTAGTGATTTCGTAAAAGATTTCATCAATCATCCAGCATATCATCCTCATTATCGCACTAAAGTCACTATTTTGGTCAATGAAGGATGCAAAAGCAAAATCGGTGCATAGGTCCTCAGATTTGATCCCAAGAACCACAGACTTCAAGAATTGTCCTTATAAGATACCTTAGGCTTTTTCTAAAAGGAACTTTTAATCTAGTATTTTCATTCTTTCAACAAACTATTGAAAGAGGGGAGAGAAAGAGACATGGAGAAAAAGCAAAAATAAACACTAGTGAATGTGTAATATCATAGAAATGATGAAGTAAACTTTCAGTATGCATAAAAAATGTCTTCTCCTATTATGGTTGGTATTACTGTTCTCAAAATCTTCTTGAGCAATTTTAGAAATCAGGTTTAAATATATTTGAGTGAATGCAAGCTTATTATGTCAAGTTGTTACAGAGAAGAGAATCTTACCTCATCAACAAATATTATGACAGGGGCCAGCTTGCTGGCAAAAGAGAAGAGAGCCTTAGTAAGCTTTTCGGCATCACCAAACCACTATATCAGCCAAAAAAAAGGAGTAGAGAATAAGTATCTTCAATTCATTGCAGAAACTTGACAACTATTTCATGAAGCGAACACAAATCTTTTACGACTGCACTTTTGTAACATTAATGAGCATGTTTTCAACATGCATTGTTCTCCTTTAATGTCAATTTTTCATAATTGTCAACAACTCTCCTCCGTCATTTCTTCATAGTGGGAGCAATAATTGTGTTAAATTTTCATAAATTCTATTAAAATTTCATACTTAGTTTTATTGTTTTATGTTTATGAGAAGTGATATTATACATGTGGATAGCCTTACAACCTAAAGACTAGCATATTGGGTTGTGGCATCTATTAACAAATTGTGGAAGATTTTCCAACCGCTTGTGTGACATTTGGGTCTACTTCATGGCATGGATGTTAGGTGTTCATCTACCAGGTGAGAGAGCCAATTTGTGAGTGCAGAGAGTAATATATTCTTTGTATTTGAGTGTTACTATTGGGTGTATTGGGGGTTCCTAGCGTCTCCAATACTTGTATCATTTTCATATATGTAGCAATCACAACTAATTTGACAGAGGTGATCTTGCAAAGAAAATATGGAGTCCACAACTTCAGGATTCTAAACCAGCCAAAAACATATTTATGCCAAGAACAAGATCAACAGTTGAACCTATGATATATGTATTAAAAATTTTAAAAACATCTTAAATTTACAAATATGTCTTTACAGCTTGTGTGTGTGTGCGCGCGTGTCTGTACTAGAAAGTCCAAAGGACGGTCTTTGATTTTGGTACTGTTTTGGGGTAACCCAGTGATGGGAACCTAGAATGGAGAGTGGCTTCATTACTTAAGAGTGAATCATTTCATTACTTAAGAGTAGGAACCTAGAATGGAGAGTGGCTTCATTACTTAAGAGTGGAGTATTTCAAACAAAAGGAAAAGTAACGTTCTTAAGTGTAAGAAGTTTAGTATACAAGTTTCACATCATGTTTCTGGATCGCTTTTGTTTTGAAAGTCTGCTTTCCAAATATTTGATTATTTGTTTCTTTATTCTTATAACTTCTTCATGCTTTCAGCTTGAGATCATAAGAATTCAAACTTTTGTTCACTAGTAAAGAATAATGTCAATTTCACAACCCAGCCACCTTGCACTGACATTTTTTATGAATCTCTGCTTACCAAGAGAAACGGAACTCATAACATGAAACAAATGTGGAAAATAATTAATTAAATTAGTAAGAGTAGCTAGAGTATTGATTCAAGTCCAACTAACTAGAAAAACAGTACCATACCTTTGACGTTAGAGTTGAACCAGTTATGCTGATAAAATTTGCACCTGCTTCTGTTGCAAGTGCCTTGGCAAGAAGGGTTTTCCCAGTTCCAGGGGGCCCAAAAAGTAGTATTCCTTTGCAGGGCTAAAAAACGATTTACACAGTCATACACAGGAAAAAGCAAATTATCTAGTTTTCATCAATACGGGGTTGTATAGATATATTTGTAAGTACCCTTAGCAAATTTCCACGAGAAAATAGCTCTGGTCTACTCATTGGAAGAATGACAAGTTCGTTCAAAGCCTTCTTCACTTCCTCAAGAGCACCTATATCATCAAATTTTACACCAATTTCACCGGAAGGTACCACCGCCGAAACAAAATTGGTCTCATACTCGTCTTTTGCAAGGTTCTGCCAAACGATATATCTGTTAGCGGTGACAAGAATATACAAAGTTTTCATCATTTTCAAAGTACATATATATAAAAATAAATAAATAAATAAATAAACAGAACATGGAAACACATACCTTCAAATTCTGGGAGGGCTTTCGTGATAAAGTTTCTTGCTCCTTCAATCTCAGAATTGCAATTTCAAGGCTTCACATGGAAAGAACAGCAATCAACTACAAGCTAATTAAAATTAATTAATAAGACAAAATAATACCTTTCACGAGGCAGGGACAATCGCTCCCCTTTTACGGAAGGAAGCAAGCAAGATGACAAGTAATGATTTTTCGCCCAGCCAACAACTTTCTCAGCTTCTGCAATGATTAAAAATGTGAAAAAACAATTATGCAACTGCATAAAGAATGCATCAATATTCCTAGTTACTTGTGCAGCGAGTTAACTATGCAGAGGTCTGTCCCCATCAAACTGAAAGTAAATGGTACTGTTTTCCAGAACTTAAAAGGCAATATTATGCTATATACAACAAATGGAATATTAGTTATATGTAGGATGTGCACTACAAAATCCTTTTGAGTAACATTAATTTTTTTATTTTTTTTATTTTTTATTTTTTTTATAATTGTCAAATATGAAAGCCGCATAAATAGATAAAATAAAAAATAAAAAAATGTCTGGATAGTATAGCTGTACACAGCACGCCCCAAACAGCTGCAAAGAGGTCACCTCATAATAATTAGCCTGATATTTAGTAATAACTTATCAGATAGTAGTCCACGATTGTACCATACATCAGATCGTATCACTTTACCCATCATGCCCTGAATTGGATTAACATCATTCAACCCCCTACCTTACTAATGACTAAATCAGTTCATTGAAGATTTTTTCCATAAAATAACTTTTTGCTTCTCCTTTTATATCCTATTTCTACCCAAGATAGAATTCAAAAAATACCAGCAGGTAACATCTATGTAAGATCTCCTCTATGTATATAATGACATTTGTATGTATGTGAATTTGGTCACTTGGCAACTCTTATATGCATGAATGTAAATCAAACATACAAATAGAAACTATGGAATATGAATAACTCAAGTTGTTTATACAATTTTCTAGACAAATAGAAAATTCAATATGTTTTTTATTTTTTGACATCAAAATTCAATATGTTATTTGGCCTTAAAATCACCTATAAACAAAGTCCAAGAGATCAATTACTAATATCCAAACTTAATTCATCACAAATTCACTACTAAGCAGATTCATCAACAGATGCAAAAAGAATATTATAAATCAGCCAATTAAGTGACAATAACATTTTTACTCACAAATTACTGAGAAATGGGGTCCAGAATAATAGCCACCGTATGGTTTTGAGTATATTGATCCAAAAATTTAACATCGATGTGATGGTATTTGAAAAGCTCAATGACTCCACTTACATAGATCATAAATAATAGCCAGACACATTTCTAAAAATAAGAATTCAATCATTGTCCACCCAGCATCACCACTGATGCATCCTGACACCCCTCATCAATAAGTAAATTTTGAACCACGAAGACTAAAACTTTGGTCATGATTTTATTTTATTTTTTTGATTAAAAAAAGAAAGACCCAAAATCATCATTTAATATCTGACCCTGAGTATTGGCATATTTAATTATTTAAATGTGTTATAGTTTCAGTTTCTTACTCCGCTTTGTCAGTATCACACCATCAGTTCTTACATGCAACAGGTCCACACATGACAGTTCATGTTCCTCGAGAACCTGCAGAACAATTATATCCACAGTAATTTCAATGATCAAAGAAGTTCAAAACAATTCTAGAAGCATCTGTATCACCAGAATTGATGGAGTTTTTACTATATTTTATAATTTCACTCTCCTGAGTTTTTACTTTTTTCTTCAAAAACAACCTCTAGTTTCAACTCTAGATGAAAAGCAATTGGGGGATTTTAATACACAATTGTGTGTGTGTGTGTGTGTGTGTGTGTGTGTGTGGGGAGGGGTGTGGGGGGGGGGGGGGGGGGGGCGGGGCCGGGGTGGCAGGGGCGGGTTAATGATTATGCAATTCTCCCTGATTTATCCTAGAGAACAACTCTTTGAAACAATATCATACCTTATGTAATTCATTTATATTGCTCCTGTATATCACAATTCTTCTGTCCTCTTCAACCTGTTTATTAAATGTTCTAAGAAAATCCTCCTCCTGCACAAGAGAGATGGTGGACAATATATTATTGCAAAAACCTTTCTATTTTATATATTTAGGAAAACGTTAAAGTAGGCATTTACCTTGGGTGGATATATACATAGGACATTAGTGAAGAGCTTATATATTTCATTATCATCATCAGATCTCTTAGTTCCCTTAAGTCCCTCAGTAAGGTTCTTCAAAGGAAGAGGCTGTAAAATAAAAATGATTTAAAATCAATGCATACTATAAAACAATAAAAGGAATAATGAACAGTAATAATGATAAGTCTGTCATTAACATCTACATTCACATATGAGAACAACTGGCCAGCATGAAAGCCTAAAATAATGATATATAATTAGTCTGCTGATGGGGAATAAATTGTGAGAACAAATTCTGTAAACATTGCCACTACTATTGAACAAAACAAAATACAGCCGACTGCCAACTTCCACTTAAAAACTTGAACAGCCAAATAAGAAGAGCTAAAATGAGACACCAAGTTTTAAATCATTTCAAGATAACAGCTTTAATATGAAAACATGGTAACAAGACCAGAAAGCATGGTAACAGCTTTAATATGAAACTCTAGTTCAGAAATGAATAAGCTTCTCCAATAAACTCAATATCATATGCATAACGTATGTTTCTAGATTCAATCCTCATTGGTTAACAAGAATACAATTCAATGCTTCTCTAATAAACTCAATATCATACACATCGTATGTTTCTAGACTCAATCCTCATTGTTTAATTCAACGTTGTTGCCTCCCAATGAAGAAAACATTTCAGTACTTTAACTAAAAAACAGAATGCCAACATATTATTCCATTTCCTATTCAGCCACTTGCCTAAGAAAGCAAATAGCAACATATTAAAAAAATTTAAGCTTTAAACTTTCATTAGCCTCTTAAAAACTTATCCGTATGAAGGTGACAGCACATGCTTCACATTTAAAAACAGTTCAACCATAATAATGAATAGTTAAAAGTCATAATAAGGAAGAAGGCACATTCCACACAATAATGAATTTCAGGTTTCAGAAACTACTACTAATCTACACAAAAATCAAAACTATTCAACCAGAGTGGGAACAATAAAAAGGAAATGCAAAGGATAAAATGAAGAGTCAAGGACATATTATATCTGAATAGAAGAGGGTTCAGTCAAAGGCAAGAAATTTTCAACATTTCTGGAAGAATTACCAGCTTTGCAAGGCGACCAAAATTTGGCAGTATCATTGTCTGTTCCCCGTCATATTAACAGAAAAAAAAAAAAAAGAGAAATTGTAAATAGAATTTACAGGGTAAAATTAAGTGTATGCAATCGACATAATTATTTTTGTCCATAAGTATATATTAACTTGATATCAGACTAGTGAAAGCTTACAAATTTCTCTTTCTCCTTCGACCCTGTTGCAACTTTGTTTTGCCCACAAATTAAAACGACTGGACCTGATAATTGATCAAACATTTCCTGCACCTTACGGACAAAATCCTTACGGTTAGACCTGGGAACTGCTCTGGATAACCACTGAGAAGAGTCCGGGAAATAGACAATCAGAGGTTGCATGGAATGCAAAACCTGCACACAAAGTTAAAACACACATCAAGACTCCATGAAGTTGTGATACAATGGTGTAGACTGGAAAAGAAGCATGAGTAAGAGGCAAAGGAAGGGTCAATGATGTAAGAAACTGGGATTCAATATAAGATGTAAAGTTTCACAAGGAACTGTAAAGAACAAATTTAAACAATGTTAATACCTCGCACAATGCCTGCATTGCAATATAGCAATCCTCTGCCTGTGTATCAAGATCATGCTCAATGTCCTTAACTGTAAATGAGCAGAACTTCTCAGTTTGCTTACACTAAATGAACAAAATTTGAAACCGAACACTTAAAATAAATTAATCAATACTCAACAACATTAACAGCAAGCAACAAAAAAAAAATCGAGAAGTAAAAACTTTTATTTTAATCAGAAGATTGAGCTAGAAAGGCATGCACAAATATTATATTACACTATTTCAAGATATTACATTGAATGAATGTAAAAATGAATGATTGTCAGCTACTTTAGTTGGGAAAAATTACTTGTCAGGATCCAATCTGACTCACTTTAGGGAAGGGGAAATTTACAGGAAGAGAGCTACCGTCCTCTGTAAGGCCCATAGTCCAAATAAGCATCCAGGGGATGCACACAAAAAAAGATTAAAAAAAGTAGGAAAAAAATGGAAAAAGAAAAAGAAAATACTAGCAGCATCAACTAAAATCTAAAGTAAATGTGAAAGAGACGCCAAAATCAACACATCAAAAGAGATCAAGTATACCATACATCATCTGCATTGAAACAAAAATACAATACCTTGCAAAAGTTTGTGTTTCTCACCAAAAATATAAATAAACAAACAATATAATGAGTTTTATTGAAGAATAATCCTTTCATTTGGTAGATTTGTGTTGACGGATAACCAACTTTTTGGAGCCTTTTAAAATCTAGTATATTTAGAATGAGAAAATATGTAACTAACCTTAAGAAAAAAAAACTAAAACAATAACTCTCTTTTACTTGAAAGAGCACAACACCTAACTCAAAATATTTATCAATTTGAATGACGTAAAATGGTTTGATTGTATAAAGTTTTGTTGATATACATAATATATTTCTGAAAAGCTTTAGGTATGAAAATGCACATTATTTTGGTGATATTGTTTTTGGGTACACTTGTGAGTTTAAGGTTGAAGATGGCATTGGAAAATATCAATGTCATTGAGAACTCTCAAAAGATCCTAACGTTGTTAAGATTTATAAACCATTTTCGGATTTCCAATTATGTTTGGAATTCTCAATATTGTTGAGTCAACTTTACATAATTGAGTATTTTATGAATGCTACTTGTATTTGTATTATAGACATTTGTATTTTGTTAAATCGATTTTACATATGATAACTCATTACATGATGAGGGTTGATGGACAAAGTGCACTTCATTTATTTTAGTCTTTACTCACTTAAGTGTTTTAGACACCTGAAAGTTCTCAACGACCTTGAGGTATCTCAACACCGTTGAGAATCGTGTCTTTAATCCCAACCTAGCAAATCAACACAAAACCAACATATAAACACAAAAATCATGTGTATTTTCAAACATAAAGCCCTTTTTTTTTTTTTTTTTTTTTAAATATACTAACAATTTTACACCATTCAAATTGAAAATATGTTTCTAGAAGTTAGGTATTTTGGTTTTTGAAGTAAAGGAGAGTTTTTGGATTATTTTTTTTTAAGGGTAGTAACATCTTTTCGCATCCCACATATACTAGATATAAAAGGATACGAAAAGTGGGTTATTTGTTAACAAAACACTCCCAAAGGACTATTCTTCAATAAAACCCTAATAGAATTCCTTACTAAGTTAGAGCATTACCATCTATCCAATAAACCGGTGGCCTAGCAAGCTGCTCAGTCACTTTATCATCCTTCACTCCTTCATTCACTTTACTGTCACCAACTATATCCAAAATAACAGCAACTCGATCTCCATTCACCTCATATACCTCGCCACGTTGCCCACTGGATAGAGGCCTACAAATACAAAAAAAATTGATGAAAAATACAAGAAAATCATGCTAAGGATGCACTTAAATTAGAGCCTCAGACAACATTCAAAGCGTAGAACATTTTAGTGTTCTGAAATTCTTTTTGGTCATATCAAAGCTTAAATCCTAAGTTGACTGCACAATCACTGAAGATTAAACACAAAGATACAGATATTGGCTAGTAATTCAAAGAACTTTTGGGGGTTGAATAATGTAACAGAAGTTTACTCAAAATATAACAAATATCCAATAAAAGGTATAAAAAAAATAAAAAATAAAGAAACTACTGACAATTATTGTCTATTATTACCAAGAAATAGATCAAAAGGTATGAATCAATCAAGCAAAAAAAAGTGCACAACTTGACTACTTAATTCTTCATTGTATTAAGTTTCTATTACCAAATCAAGCTGATAGTCCAAAGAATTCATCAAAGTATTTCTATGCACTTACTTCTGAGCCATCACCATCTTCATTTATTCATTACTTAGATGTGGCAAGAACATGACACTGTTAATATGAATGTTATAACATATTTCTTACATCTTAAAATGAAAGAACATGGCACCGTTAGTTATGTTCTCATAGTACTAAAACAGTGATCCAACATTAAGTGAGAAATGGTGCTCAAATCATGCCACACAAAATCTAGCATGTAACACCACTGAACCACAGAACCAGAATCAATTATCCAGTACCATGCACAATATATATAGCTGAACATTAACAACTCCACCAGAATCACTCACATTACTGTCCAGATACAGCCAGGGACAACAGACATCACTTGGGGAAATATATACAAGTAACAATCATACAGTAAATTAACCAAAAATGCCTAATACTCACTAAAAACGTTGATTGGCTTTAATGGGATATATACTGCAAGTTGTTAAAACCTACCAAGAGGCAACAAGTACCAGTTTCTTCTAGTACATATTATTGATTTTAAGGGAAAAACAATCAAACTTATCACCGGTTTTGAATTTTGACTAAGACATGAATACCATTACTTATGTGTGACCTTACACATCTTTAACTATTATTCTATGTCGTGAACATAGTTATTAAAGGCGCTAGGCGCAGGTGAGGTGCAATCGCAAGGAGAGGCCCACGCATGAAGCGAGGTGAACCTTTTCAAAAAAGGTGTGCAATAGCTTTTTAAGAATCTCCCAACAGGAAAAATTCATAAAAAATTGTAACCACCTAATTTATCCTATAAATTTCAAGTTACTAAGCTAAATGTAAGGTTTAGAACTTTACAAGCAATCAATAACATGACATAATTCATAAAATAATTAACACGCAATCATCATACTAACAACAAAGATGTTCAAATTAGTTTCTAGGCTCTAGGCTCTAGCTATCTCCAACTCAAACAAAACCAACTTCATAACATCATCAATGCATCTTCATGTTGGGTTGTGAAGACTAAATTAGTTTTGTTGCACTACGCTGACGCAAGGCACCAGGCAATGGCTAGGCGCGCACCTCCTTGCATGGCTGTGCCTGGCCATTCTTCACATGCAAAAGTTGGTTGTGAAAGGTAATTCAATATTTTGACAGAAAGCTACAATACGTATGGCCACAGTGTAGAAATAGCTTCAGCAGCATGCTACTGTTCAATAGAACTGGGAAGGTTTTTTTCAAAATATGTTTAGAAAAACACAAATAACATCTTCGAGATGCTTTTACAAAACGAATTGAAAGATTCTTGAGGCTGAATGGGAACAATATATATCCATCCCAAATGAATGCAAGCGAAACAAGAAAAAAAAAAAAAAAAACAATTTCTATTATGAATATCAACCGGGTAGTGAATTTTAGACTCTTAAAGAAGACAATGTGCTGAAAACTTGGAACCATGTATTTATCCAAAAGAATATAATAACTTCAACAAATTAACAATGTTTGCAGAAAAAGGATGAGAATCAGCTTTTGAAAAATCAAAAGAGCAAGGGTAAAAAACAAAAGCATTTTCAGGTAAAAAGGTATATAAACTCATCCACCAAAAAAAAATATTGTGTTTTAAATATATATATATATATATATATATTGCTCCACTAAATAATTGACTAAGACTACAAGGAAACAAGGAGACAAAATTGATCCTAATAAGGAAATCAAAGCACTACGACATGCAGTAACTAGAAAATTCCAAGAAGAAAGGCACTTAACAGTTTTCCTTTTCTACACTTGGACGACTTACCAACCCACCTGCCAGGAATAACGGTATAAGCATTTTTTGGACCATCAGATGTCAATATCTTCCCCAAAATGATCCTGTGATGCATTATATAAGTCAATATTGTATGACCGAGAAGTCAAAGTTCATGGGTGGATGTGTTTATGATAGGTCCATAAAAAAAATATTTAAAAAAAGTGGCCCTCGTAGCAGCAAGCCACTTCATAATGTTTAAGATTTGGTAGATTGCTAGCTAATATCTACATTCCAATATTGGAGAAAATTCTTAAAGCCCTACATATAATCAATGATGTACTCTCCTGAAAAGGAAAAAAAAAAAAATCCTAAAGACCAGACACATTGTACAAAAAAAAAAGGATGAAAATATTGATGTATGATGATGTAAGCTTAAAATACATCAGCAGGCATCCAACTCCTGTGGAAGAGAGCTTAAGCCTTAAAGTTTAGCTTTCTAGAAAGAAAAAAAATGAATCACCAACATAAAATGGAAGAAGGTATAACTAGAAACTAGGAAAAAAAATTCATTGATCTAATTGGAGCATATAAAGTCATAGAATTATAAAAATAAATCTGCATAAACTATGATAAGTCAATAGTGAAACCAAAAATGCATCCAAAATTGAATAGTTTTAGATATTAAGACAAGGAAATAGGTAGTTGTTCCCATATTCACAACACTAAGTCAGTTAAATGTTAAAACAATAGTGAGTTTCCAGCTTCCAGATGCCCTTGGAGTTGGAGGTTTTATGTCCTACCAACAAGGTGACAATCTTTCAATTTACTTGTATAATGTGCAGTTTCATTCACACCACAAACACAGTCGTGTCAAACCCCATATTATATCAAAATTCCAAGAGGACTCCATATACGTTGAAAAATCGTTTTAAAACAGATATTCAAGAAAGAAGAAACTGAAAAAGGTAATTTTGATTCTAAGCAGGATGCACTATTAATGAAGACAGATTAACAGAACCAATAAACAATTCAACAAATTCCTATAGCAAAATGATTTATGCTTACTGCTCTTTAAGATATAAATACTTTCAAATTATTTAATTGAAGGTATCAGGCATCCAACCTTGTAGTCCTCTGAATTTAACTATTCTTTTTTCTGATGTTACTATCACTTTTCATTTTATAGGAAAACAAGTATAAGCATGTCGCAATTTATCTACAAGGTTTGACCGGTGGGGAGATGTGAACCAATTATTAAGTTAATGCCATTCAATATCGATATAATCAGCTTTTCACAATAACCGTCTTGTTTCCTGATATATCCCATTATTCAGATCGTTTTCAGGACCCGGGGCATTGTATCTCATCTCCTAATTACATAACCACATGGTCCAGCAAACCAAATGAAAAACAGGTTGGCATAAACGGCAGCATTAACACACCCTGGATTCAAAGGAAAGGAATTCCCACCTGTAATACATATCTAGAATTAAATGGTTTAATGTATACTGAAACTAGTACAACCATGAGGTGAGAATCCAGCAGAAACTGGTTGATTACCAATAATGGATTTCTCTCTCTCATCTCCATGAACAGACACTACCAAGCCAAGTGAAATATTATAGAATTCAATGTGCCTGTTTAATTTTCCTTCTTGGATCTTGTGTGCCTGTATTACAGTGAGCTTCCTAGGTCTATCATAACACATCAATCACAACGTGCACATCAAATTTTTACAACATATGAAGAAAATAACTTGCATCATTATGAAGATATCAGTAATTGCTTTTATTCTTCATGTTGTCTCCAACTTTTGACTCCTCTAACGTAATACAAAGTGTGTATCGGTAAAACTAATTGGTACGAAACAAGCATTCTATTCATTTGGATTTTCTGACTAACAAACTTCCAAAATAACAGAAGGCAGAAGGTTCAGTCAATTCCATATCAGAGTTCCGGTGTCCAATATAGCTCCTCAAACTAAATGGTTCTGTTAAAATATTATTCCAACACTATATCTTAGATACACAAGATGCTATGCAAATATTAATTTACTACCTGTTGTCAGCTTCAATGTGTACGGAAGGCCCAACATATTTCACTCGATCCCCTACCCAGATAAGAAAAAGTAAGAAAGAATTAACTACAATACAAAGCATGAAACAGAAAAGTCTACAGTTAAAGATAAGGAAACTAAGGGGCCGTTTGGTAATGTTTTCGTTTTTCAGTTTTTGTTTTCTTGAAATCTGAAGTTTTCGAAAAACTGATTTTTGGATTTTTTGAATTCGAAAACGTGTTTGGTAGCAATGGCTGAAAACGATATTCAGAGAATCAAAACATAAAAAACATGTTTGGTATAATATTTTTAAAATCATTTTTTAAAAGATTAATATTATAAATAATGAAAAAGTGATATTAAAATAATTAAACATTAAAACTAAAAAAATTAAAATTAAATAATAAATAAATTTAATTTTCATCATCAAACCTATCGAAATCATCATCATCCTTTTGGTATAGATCCATGAAGATCCAAAAGATGGATTTGATTTGAGTAAATTTTATTGCTAAAAAAAAGTTTTCAAGAATACTGAGATTCTCAGTGTTCTCAATTTTTTGTTCATTAAAACTGAAAACTGTTCTCAATGTTTTATAAAACAGTTTTTTGAAATCATCCTACCAAACGCGTTTTTCCAGTTTTTGTGACTCAAAAAACAAAAAACAGTTTTTGAAAACGTTAACAAACGCGCCCTAATTGCATTCATATGAATGGATAAAGCCAGATATGTCAAATCTAAATCAAAACCACCATGGGCAACTACTGCCGAACATGATCTAAAACATACTGCCAGTTCAACACAACCAACATACTACAAACACTAAACAAAAACTCTCTTCCATTATAACCCCACTTTTAAAATGGTCACTAACTAGGGGGGTGCGCCAAAAAGCCATTAAACCAAATTAAACAACCAGACCTACCAGATTTGTTTCTGTTTAGTCAATTTAAGTTCCCTTTATAAAAAATAAAATAATGAGTTTGCTTGTAATTTAAATCTGAAAACAGAGACAACAAGTAGACACGATCACACAATTACTAATAACTTAAAGGAAAAAAAAAAATGAAAATAAAAGCCAGGCTATACTGCTATAGTTGCATGATCAAGGAGGTAAAACCAGGTCAGATATCCCATTCCATGCATATACGTGTCTGAGACAACTCAGAATCAAAACATGACCAAGTTATTCTTCAAAATCCTTGGTAAGAAGAAAAGGATGAAATATAGTCTCTCATTAAACAATTTTGTTTTCGCAAAATGTCCTTTGAAGAGGGGGGAGGGGGTTGAGGAAGAGCAAAAATACGCAAATACATCTGTTTGCTTTATGTTACCTTTCCTTAGCGGTTGTTTGGAATTATCAGAAGGATCAGCAGCCTCAGAGGACTTCGAGGACTCTGAGGAACTCCCAACTTCTCTAGAAAACCTCTGCTACAAAAGTAAGTTAAGGATCAGAAAAGGAGATCATAGTTAAACATCTCAGAGAAATGAAATTTGCTCCATAAAAGAAAATGATTGGAGAGAGACCACCCATCTTAATATATGTGAAGTTAAACATCTAACAGATTATAAAAATCAGATCAACATACAGAAATAGACACTCAAAGCACCTTCAACTCCAAAACTCCTGCATCTTTAGCACGAACAACAGTTTCAAGATAGATTTGGCTTGATTTAAAAGCTTTCTACTGTCAACAGAATGTCGCTAGAAAAGAAACTTCTAACAGAATACAAGTCCAATCTAAGAGCAGTACATTGAGTGGCACATGATGCCACCATATTACATCAATACAAACTACTAAACATTACCAAATTCCCAAGACAATGACACCTGAACACAAATGATTGCCATGCCTTTGAAATGCCATGCATTTGACATGTAATGTCAGACAGATATTTAAAAGAACTTTCCTCATGTTGAGTTAAAATAAAACATGGATTAGAAAGATAGGAGAGAACAAAGGTTGGCGAGCAGGCATCAATGAATGAGGGTGACTCAGGATAAAATCCTATTTGTTAGAACTTTTACCTTGATGTTTCTAAGGGGTGCGTGTAAATACTGTAACAAGCAAAATCTATGTACATGCATGTGATATTTGAAAAAATCCTGGAAAGCAATTCCTGTAGATCACGCTTCTCATAGATTCCAATGATTCTAGATAATCAGAGCATACACTAGAGGGTCAACAAGCATATTATATATTTATATCAAACATGATTTACAACCTAACTCAACACTCTAAAGTATACATAATCATATGGACTTATAAAATAAGCATGAATCTGGTGAATAAGAAAATAAGAGCAAATTCAGTCTCTGACTATCAGCAAAGAAATCCATCTCACAATCTTTATCATATGTGATGCAGTTTTCCCAAAAGATTAGTATAATAATTGAAAATAAAAACTGTATTATATAAGATAATGACAATCTGTTGTAATTAATTAATGAGTGATGAAATTGCATTCCATGACCCCTAAGTTTGCAATGATTAATCAAAAATGAACATATTCAAGTCACATCTGTGCTCTGAGTAGAATTAGAATTCAAACAGATTACGGCCATATTCAAAAAAATTAATCACTACCATTTGTTCTACAAATCCCTCACACTCTAAGAAAAACCATACCTTCTCAAATTCTTCAAGGTTGTAGGGAACAAGCTTCTTAAGGGCTTCAACAGCAGTAGCCTCCAAATCAGCTTCATCGTCATCACTGCAATCTGTTTTTGCCTCATTACTGCTTGTCCATTCTTCATTACCTGCATCATTCTCATCCTCAACTTCCGACTCTGAAGTACACTCCTCCATTTCGAAGTTATCATCTGATTCACAATCTGATGAGCAATCGTCACCAAAATCCTGCATCGAAACAGAAAATGACCAAATTTGACCTTTGAGCATCATATGTTAACGGGACAAAAAGACCATTTTAACATATCTGCAGTATTCAAATCTTACATATGGAGCAAGGATGCTGCTGTCAAGCACCAGCAGGGGGACTTGTAAATCTTGTGCAAGAGCTCTAACTAATCTCTCTCGATAGAGTTCAGTGCCTATAGATGGAGTGATTATTGAAGCAATTCACTCAAAGCATTAAGCAACATAATTTGAAAGAACGTACGTAGACAAGCATGATCTAAATTGGAATGGGCAGTGACCAACCTGGGACACTTTGAAGCAATATTCTCCCACTGGAAGATGTCAAACGAGCGCCATAATTAGCAGTGAACTTCTTGTGTTTCAAATGGGATGCAGTACATTCGACCAGAAGATTTTTGGAGTGCTCGCTATAAACAAAAATAAATAAACAAAAGAATAAATTAAAACCAAATTGATATACACGTATATATTGATATAATTATATGAGAAATAATAGTGACTGATAATTACTGAATATAGTATGGAAATGTCTCCCAAGAAATGTTTATTTTCTCCCATGGAACAACCCTCCGTAAGAATTCATTTTTAAACTTTTCACGTCTAGTCAAAAACGGTGATTCCCTCTTTTTACTCTCAATAGAGAGTTTCTCATTGTGTAGCCATTCCTTTTGTTCTTGTTCCCCAAGTTGAGCATGTGTATCACATCGCCTCACATCTTCCCCAACCTTTTCACGGTGAATTTTTCCCTTATCTCCCTTATCTTTAGCTCCATCATTTATGGGTTTATGACTATTCTCACTTGCATTCCTTCCATCGCCTTTAGAACTGTATGCTCGTAACTGAATACTTTTGAAACATAAACTAGATGTCACCAGTGAACCTGTATAACTATGTCCAGGGGCAATACCCCGAGATATGAATGAATCTGACAAATATCTTCTTATTGAACTATCATGTGATGAGTGGTTTCTCAATGATGATATATGGCTTAAAGGTCGAGAACAGGTATGATCCGAGCAGTTTGGCCTAAACAAATATTTGGATGGCTGAAAGACAGAACTCCATCTCTGATGCCTACCCTTTATTCTCCTTGCATACATTTCAACTTCTTATTCAAACTCCAACACTGTAGAATTTGAATGGGCAGTAAAGACATTATTATTAAACTTGCAAAACATATATCACCAAAGTCTCATCTAATTAGCTTGCATGTAATTATAACAAAATAGCATAGCACCTAAAGATAAAATATAAATTATTTTCCAACAGTTAGCAACAAGGCTTCATAGTAAAATTGTTTAATATAGACATTTTTATTATGTTTCCTAAATAAAAACAATAATAAAGAAAAACACAGCATTACAATGCCTCTTTCTATTAGCTTTGCGTATAATTATACTTGTGTTGACCTAATACAAAGTCCAACCATGAAAAATCCATCCACACAGACTTCAAAGGTTACAAAGAAGCTCTAAATATTAATTAATAGAATTTTTTCCAGGAAAAAAAGCGTAGGGTTGGGCAATGTCGAAGAATGAATGATAAGACTGTGGCGTCGCAACTGGAAAAATAACTAAAATTGTAAGATTAACAATGCCCTGAAACTGAATAAAAGATTAACGAAGAAAAACAATAGAAACTAGTGAGCAGAAAAATTAACAAACATGGTTTGGAAAATCTTACTAGTGCGTGCACTCAAAAACTCGAAAAGTCATAATAATAATAATAATAATAAATAAAAAACATTAAAAGAGGGATTAACATAGAATCAATGAGCAATGAGAAATAGCATAAGATAAATGTAAACCTTGTTTGCTTTTTTGATAATTCAAAATCGAGTCAAGCCGTGATTAGCTCCATATGCAGCAGAATAGAAATAAATAAAAAGGCGAGAGAAGTAGCGAGAAAAACGGTCGAGAAGATCTGGGGGGGTTATTGTTGTAGAGGACAACAATAGAGTTAGGAGATTAGGAGGTGAGAGTTGAGAGTTGGAACTGCTGTTTGCAAGATTTGTGTAGGTTTATACATTTGTTGTCCTCACGTCCTTGTGTTCTTTCTTGGAAATGGGCTCACAAGGCCCATGAATTCTCTTGCCTCTTCTTGGGCTCTTTCGCACAACAACAACCTAACCATTTTTTTTAAAAAAAAAATCACTAATGCTAGATAATCCAAAATATTAGTCCAAATTTCAACCCAAATGATGTGACAAGTGATTGTTTCATTAACCACATCATCTCATGTTGTGTGTGGTGATGACAACTCACTTACCACATCATTTTGGTTAATTATCTGGGTTGTATAGCATTACTCAAAAAAAAAAAAAATTACTATTACTATTTGGGGATTAAAGAATAGACTCGAAGACGAAGTTGTCAAAAATAGCTTTCTCGAATTATTCATTTTTGTTTTTAGCCCTGTCTGTTGTTTCTCATGTTTGTGACCATTCATTATAATTTCATTCCACCCAATAACCATAAAATTACAACACTACCATTTTATCATCTCCTTCCTCAATCTATTTATTATCTCTAAATAATCTACTTCACTTATCTCCCAAACTTGTTCTTAGTTCTCGACCATTCTTTGTTAAATACACTAATTTTTTTTATGACATTGAGGTTAGTTTAGGGGAAAATCACAAAGCAAAGAAGATTTGGAAAAGAATTTTTGGAAATTTTGAGTTTGTGCTTCGATTTCTCCGAAAAACTTCAAGATGTGTAAATCTTCTATTTTAATATCATTATTGTGTTTGTTAGATGATATTCTTGATGAGCCTTTGTTCTTTTGAAGAAATGTTGGAAAAAAAAAATTGGAAGAAAAAACAATTTCGGGCATTTGTTTGAGGAAGACATGGTATTTCACATTGAACGTGAAATACCCCTTGTATACCCCAACACCTTGGACTGTGCTTCACATTAAACGTTAAATAAATGGGTATTTCACATTTAACATGAAAAACACCCTAATTTGGTTAAATCATGTTTGTTTGTTTTTTATACCCAACATGAAATACAAGGGGTTATTTCACGCCCAATATAAAATACAAGAGTATTTCACACCCTACATAAAATGCATGTGATATTTCACATTTAACTTGAGATACCTCTAGAGAACGTGAAATACTAATTTTTTTGTATATATTTTTTTTCTCAACAGACTACAAATTTTTTAATTTTTATTTGTTTCAGGAAGTATGAATAGATTTAGGCTGGCAATCAATTGCAACGGTCGATGAAACAATGTATAGTACATGGTTGGTGAACTTATTAGGGAGTGGGTGAAAACAATTTGTATCATATCTCACTAATACCACATCACTCAACCCACTATAGAACATCAACTAATTAGTTCAAATTAAAAATAATATGTATAATGTTACGGATGTACCAACAAGACATTAAGGGTGTGTTTGGCACGGACATGGGACAGGACAAGGCGAGACGGGACAGAATGGGACGGAACAGGACAAGTTGTTCTATATTGCGTTTGGAAGGCCTGGGACAGAATTGTTCACTATACTGTTATGCGTTTGGTATGGCTGGAACAGGACGGGACAAGAGGTTCAAATGACCAAAGTGCCCTTTTTGTCCTGTTCAATGTTTGTTACCACATAATAGTGACATATGGGACAGGACAAGTGAGTATATATTTGATTTTATTAAATAAATATTTTTATATATCATATTTAACAAAAATAATAGTATTGTAATTGAAAAATATTTTTAATTAATAATATTTTTGAAATACATGTTATTTTTTTTCAAATAATAATAATACCTAAAGATGTCTGCCAATATCAACAAAAATTTTATATTTAGCCAAGTTTAGAGGATGATTAAATTTCATTTTTGAGGTGCAAAAGAAAAAAAAATCAATTAATAATATTATAGCCCATTCCCTTAAATTTTTTTATAAAATTATGATTAAATTTTATATGCTTGTAATTGTGCATAAGAACTGAACTTTACATTTTTCTACAACAAAAATCCATTTGTTGATGCTTATCTTCAGCTTATCATAGTTCATATCAAGCTCAACTGTAAAAAATGATCAAAATATTTAAACAAAATCATTTTTTTCCATTCATGACCATGAGAAGTATAATTTCATAGCCACTAACCACTATAACAATAATATACACTAGTGGGTATTGAAAAACTTTCCATGGTGCATTCTAGCCAACTTGGAGAAGAATTGATGAAGCTGCAGCTATAGAGATGAGGGCAATACTAGTAGCTACTACTATTGTGTTCACAGCTCTATCCGAAGATGATCCAACAGTGTCCTCAACATAACCAGTCCAACCCATTTTCTTAGGTGGAAATGTTCTCACCACTTACGTCTTCTCGCCTGCTAACCATTCGATGCTCACCTTCCCCACCTATTTTCACACCATGATCACCAATTTAAAACATAACTAAAAGCACTTTCAAATAGTAATAACAAATCTCTATTTGTTTTTGCATTGTTTCACACTTTCACTCAAGTAAATAAAACTACGTTTCTTAATTTTTCTGTTACTGATAAAGCACTTAATGAACTATTCCTATCTCTTGAAAGATTTTGCCAAAACTTGGCCATATGCCCAACAGTAGTTGCTGCTGCAACAACCCATGTCATGAACAAATACTTGGTATGAAAAAACAACACTACAATCAACAGTAGCAAGACATCTGAACAAACAATTCCGGAAATCACAATTCACTTTATTTGTACCTGATGCTGAAGCTGGCGTGATTGACTGGGAAGCTCTAGCTATTGATTTCTGAGGGACTCTCACATATGTCTCCTATGAATAAACAAGGCAATTAAAACCCCATCAAGAAAACATAAAAATAAAATTGAAAAAAACAACAAAGAATAAATCAATAACACAAATACATTATAACACTTAATAACCGCAACTACATAATGGATAGCGTAATTCTTAGAAGCCACACCAGAATTGAAGTAATTCTAATTTGTAGATTTTTGAAATGAACAAATAAAAAAAAAAGAATAGTTTATATATGGTGCAGTATTCACAACTTTACATTAAATATACGCATAAAAGCATATATGGTGTAGCATTTGATCCTACAAAATAAGTTTTAAAGGATTAAACCTTTGTTTCTTCCAAGCAAAAGAATCCAAATCAAATCAAACTGAATATTAGGCAGGTTCCAAGTTCCAACTGCAACTTTCTTTTTCTTTTTTCTGTTTTCATTTGGGGATCTATCTATTTTTAAAATCTTAAACTCATCCGTTCAATATGGATACTGTTATAGTGTTCTTAATCTAACCTGAAACAAATCAAACCATAATCAAGCACCTTAAATACAAATGTTGTATGATTTTTCAACAATTCCACTGCACTAAAAAATGTCAAGTACATAAGATTAGTTGGTGGCATAGGCAAACAATGGTTGGGTCCTGTGGAGATAAGGGCACTACTCACTAATGATACTACAAACCAACATGTTCATTTGTTTTCCTACCGATCTACTTTCCTAGATAAAAATTATATGACCAAGTCACCAAACCCTATAATTAGCTAATATAAGTAAGGTTTGTTACCATAAGATAATAATGGACAATCAATATAGAATATTCTCGCCTATCATATTGGATAAAATCTTATAATTTTAAGAGAATATGAGCAATTATTTACTCTCATCGTGTAGCAAAATAAAGTCATTTCTCCATAACACTTATAGCGCACAGGTTCAGACATCAAAAATGAAATATCCCAAACATCTGACAAATTTTAATAAAATACAAAAACTAAACAAGGAAAGTGAAATATCCCAGAAAACAAAACCAATTTATCACAAAACAATTCTAACCATCCAAACCAATTTCTCACAAAACAAAACCCTAGCCTAAACCCTAGATCAAATTTGATCTAAATAGAGAAAGAAGAAACAGATTTTCGTTAAATCAAAGCACGAAATTGGATTGAGAGTAGACTACAAACTTGTTCGTTGAAGATTCGAGTTGATTCAAGCAAAAGAAGAAGATTTGAGTGGATTCCAACCACTGGCAACAAGAAGAATCAAGAGAGGCAGAAGAGGGAATGAGAGAAAGAGAAAGGGAAAATAAGTTTTGGATTTTCTTTTATATGGGATAAGTTTGTAATTTTTGGAAATGTTAAGGGTAAAATCATCTTTTCGAGACTTGTCATGCATGGGACAAGTCTCGCCGAGCTATTTGGGTGGGACAATTTTTTGGGTTTTTTGTCCCACCTTGTCCCAACCTGTCCATGTTATGGACACGCCAAACGTGAGACAAGAGAAAGTTGTCCCGTCTTGTACTGTCCTGTCCCTCGTACCAAATGCACCTTAAAAAATACTTTGACAATATCACGTCTAATATCCTTAATATCCTCCTCAGTTGTGAAATCAATTTGGCAACATCTATCGTGAACAAGATTTTTCATTTATTTCATAATGAACACACTGCAACTCTTCTTGCATTTACTAATAATATTTGGTAATGTCCATATGTGGAAACAAGGGCATACCCACACATTTGAGCTAGGGTAGACTAAAACAAAACTATCATATAAACTTTCAATAAGACAACATTGTGTTTATTCCATTGAGATGAAGAAAACAAACTTGAACCCTCGTCTCCAGCATTACGTGGAGAACTTGATCCACTCTCACCCGTTAATTGATTTTTTTTTCCTAGAGTATGAAAACATAGTTTTTCTTAGTTTTGATGTATGATTGTTTGACATTATAACCTAAAATTATCAAAACCATTTGGTTAAACGGATACATTATAAACTATAACACTAGAGATAATAAATTGCAATCGAAAAATAAATTCATAAAAAAATAACAAAAACACTAACTTAAAATCATTAATAACAAACCCAAAACTCTAACTTTTTAATTAGAAAAACTAAATTTTAACTAAAAAAACCTAAATTGAAGAACCGAATAGGAAATAAGAATATTTTTTTTATATTCAATTTTATAACTGAGAATCTTTTAATTGATCGAGATAATTATTAATTGGGTAGAGAGAATTAGGATTTGAGAAGTGAATGGGGAGAGAAACTTCAGTACCTCTGGCTTAAGTGCTGAGTTGGCACACCAAGCCAATGAAATTCCACCACGTCATTTTATTTGACAAAATCCTACACTATCACTGTCACGTCAAAAATTTATTTTATCCAGATTTGCAAACCTCTTCTTCGTCTAAATTTGCAAACCTCTTGTTCTCTTCTTTTCTTCTGTTCATAGCTATTGTCCAAATTTTAGATTTATAAATCTTTATCTTTTTTTTCTCTTATTCCTCTCAGTCAATTTATCTTTTTATATTTAATATAACATGAATTAATTTTTTTAGAAGGTCCAAACCTTCATTCGTGGAGGTCTCCTCATACTGGTGGAGGAAGCCAGTAGCCTAGCATCCTCCATATCGGTGGAGGAAACATTGGCTTCCTCCAATCTGGAGAAAGCTCTTCTAGTGGCACCATTCCATCATCCAATCCACAACAAATAGCCTCAATTGGTTTAGTTTTTTTTTTTTTTTTTTAATATATATATAAAATAAAATAATAGTTTAAATCACATAATCATAACAAAACAAAATTATAAAAGGAAACATATTTAATATTTAACTTTATAAAAAAATTAGCTGGGTGGGTTTTAAGAATCAAAGATGGAGAGATTGAGAAGAAAGAAGATGATGTAAATGTGTTGCAAAAGAAAGAGGAAGAGACTGAAATTCAATGAGCTGGCAATGGTTTGTCAAATATAATGATGTGGTGGAATTTTATTGGCTTGGCGTGCCAACTCAGCTTTTAAGCCAAATGTACTAAAGTTTCTCTCGTGAATGGAAGTGAGGGAGAGAGAGAGAGAGTTGGGAAGTGTGTGTGTGTGTGTGTGAGAGAGAGAGAGAGAGAGAGAGAGAGAGAGAGGAAGTTGGGATGTATGATGTAGTTTTACTACCAAGTGAAGAAGTGTTTGATTTAAATTAAAACTTGATTTTAATCATCTAATGGTAAATATTAGAGATCATTGGATGGTATTTGATTACATGGAATCCAATGATTATCAACTGTGATGTTGATATAACATTATTGTGCCCTTAGCTTTATATGATTATTTATTTTACAGTTACAGTTTTAACCTAACATGCTTTGGGCCTAATATGAAAAGTAATGAGCAGTGTTGTATTATCATAATAATTGTTATTATATATATGATCGTGAATTGATGTGAAAAAGAGAAAGAAAGAGAATTGAGGTGACGGGTGAGAAATGTGATGGGAAGGACATGTGGTGTAATGGAAAACAATGTTAGATTATAATTTTTTTTTTTTCAAAATGCTGACCTGACTATAACCCGAGTCAGTCCTTCTTTTGGTCCGCCCTTGTGTGGAAATACTAATAATGAGAAATATTCAAAATGTTTAAATCAAACAAATATTCAAAATGTTCTCACGCGTTGCATTGTTGAGAAATCATAGCAAATTACAACCTCAACCGTGAAAGGTATAGGCATGTTACACAAGAGCTTTTTGCCATACAAGGAAATGAGAATGCTTTGCAATTAGGAATAGCTGTAGGACTTCTTGCAATTGCTCGGTATCCCGTTGTATGAATAGGAGAGTTTGCTGCTTCTGTGGAGACAGAGCCGGGTGCAAGAGCAATAGCTGTGAATGTTTGACTGTTGGGAGCATATGTGGAGATGAATGCAGCTGTTCAGTCAACAAGTGCACCAATAGGGAGAGGTCATTGCAATCTTCTCAAGTGCTTTCTAAATGAAGGGTGCTGCCAGATTTCTTGATAGTAATTAGTTTTTAGGCTTGAAGTCACAGGGAACAAGAACACTTGCTAATGTTTTTTCAAGTTGACATGTTCATTATCTCAAATCCTAAATATAGTTAGTTTAGTAGAGAGCAAAACTTGTGTGTATAGTATAGAAGCTTGTTGTGTTTTGTATTTGGCAACATTTGCCTTTTATACTTTTTTTACGCCTTTATTTTTCCCCCATGTGAACTTTGTGATGACAGTTTTAGGTTTAAGACAACTTGGTTTATACTATTGTTTTAGGTTTAAAACAATATGGGTTTTGCATTGTTCATGTCACATTTTACATTGCTAGCGAATAAGGTCCATAACTTATATAAGTCTTAGTCTCTCATAACTAAGTAAACGCATTATGGGTCATGGGTGAAAGGCGCTTATGTGAAGCCCATGATCAAAAGTAAATCTATAAGGGTGTTTGTCGTGAAGGTGAATGACGCGTACGTGAAACCCAAAGCAGACAATATCTACTTGGTGGGTTTAGGCTATTACAAATGGTATTAGAGCAAGTTCACTACCCCGTGTGGATCTGGATTTGTGATTGTGTTTGGACCTTCATGAGGATATGAAGTCAGAAGAGGGAGAGACCATCACATTCCATATAGCTAGTGAGTGAGGTCAAGTCTTGGTCTCTCCTAACTAAGTAAACGTGTTTTGAGTCATGGGTGAAGGATGCTTGCGTGAGGCATAAGATCCAAAGTAGATATGTGAGGGTGAAGAACGCATGTCTGAAGCCTAAAGCGGACAATATCTACTTAGTATGTCTGAGCCGTTACAATCCCAATCTTAGTGGAACCCGAAACTGTTAATAAAAGGAACTTTGGATGGTATGGTTTAGTTCCATTGATAAAGCATTTGAGCTTGTTTCCTCAAATGACTAGAAGCACCATGTTTTGCCAAAGCAAATAATTGTTCTTTGGTTCACAAGTCTTGTATTGACTTTATTAAACTTAGTGTGCATTGTGGGATAGGGGAACCATTAGTTAAATATTAATATTCATACACACACACACACACACACACATATCACGGTGTTTCTTTCGTAAGGGATATCATATTTTATCTCAAAGTAAGAACTTTGATTTCCATCAATTTTAATGAATTTTGATGTGATTTTGCTTTGAGAGAAAATAAAAAATAGACTTGGAAAACATTAAACTTTCGGATTTAACCATATACAAAAGTTTAACTATTAATAACGATGTCTTTTTTTGAAATTACCAAAATACCATCATATAAAAACCATTTCCAAACTCTCTCACCTCATCTCTCTCCCTCATTCGTATCTCTCTCCTTTCTCATTTTCTCTCTCCTTGCTTGTCTATCTTTCCTCGCTCCCACCTTCATTGGCGACGGCGTTTCCTGGTGTGCACCGTCAAAAGAAGGTGTCGCTGGTCTCATTTGAGAACGATGGTCTCTGCTTGGGAAACGCATTGCTTGGGCGACACGAGCTTAGGTGCGCAACAACGCAATCAGGGATTTCCATTCCCAACAACATTGTTGCAAGCCCTATAAAAGGAAAAAAAAAAAAAAAAAAAAAAAAAAAAGCTAACAAAACGAAGGGATAATTACAAAAACACCCTTTTAGAGGATGATTCAGTAATTTTTCAGTGTAAAAAGTTAAAAGTAAAGTTTTAGAGGGGCGGTTTCAGTAATTTTCCTTTAAAAGTTTTTCAACATTTAACGTTTTCTATATGATTTCACGTTTTTTTTCCCAAATTTCAAGATTTTTTTTCCTCAACATTTCGCTTTTTTTTTTTTTTTTTTTTTTTTACGAAAAAAATGTTACAAGTTATTGTCGTAATCAGTAGTTATGGATTGAAAATAAATTTTAAAATATGGTTATTAAGAGTTAAAACTTCATATATTGTTAAAAACAAATTTATATAAGTCATATGGTTATCAAAATTGGACACTGGAACTATTTATTTCATTAATACGTTATAGTAAATGTTACACGGCCCAAAATATCTTAAAAATCAATTCAAATTATGTGGTAAGTGATTTATATATATTACATATTCCATGAAGTGATATGGTGACCATGAGTGATATGACAAATAAAAATAACTTGTTTTAACATTTGGGTTTTTGGATTATGTATCATTATTAATAAGTTTATTAGCAAAAAATATATATATAGTTAACAAAAATAAATAAATAATAAAGTTAACTTCTTAAAAAATGTTATTTGAATCCATGGATTTTAAAAATAGATTTTCTCCTTACCATTCAGTTTTTTTTTTTTTCTTTTCACGTTTTTTTTTTTTTTTCTAAAGATGCTTTATTCTAAAATTTTAAAATTTCTAAAGAAATTTGATTTACTCCAAAATACTCTTTTCTTTTTTTTAATCTTTTTATACTATCTCTAAAGACATATCATCTAATTTTTTTTTATAAAATTATTTATTTGGAAAACCCTTGTTTTTTTTATTCAAATTTTGATTATTTTTTTATTTTTAAGATTCTATGAAGGTTACTATCAAGATTCTAGACTAGTGATATATAAATAAATAAATTTTTTATTTTATTCACACTCCCTTTCAAAATACATTCCAATAAAAAGATTAAACTTAATTTTTTTTAAAAAAAATTACTTCCCAAAAAAAAAAATAAAGAGTTACAATTTTAAATTTGATTAATAACTTACTTCGTAGTTAATATCCATTTCTAATTGTATAATAACATTATTTGTCACTTTGGAATCAAATAAATCTTTAAAGATATAAAAATAAAGGTACAGATATTGACACCCAATATGATAAGCACACCCATATTTATAAGTACATCTATGTCTAAAATTTAAAATTAAAACATTACTATAAATATCTATCTTAATGCCAATAGTACATTTATTTAAATGAATGTTTTTATTTTAATATAATTTATTTATAAACCCTCTTAAGTTATTAATACACATAATTTCTCTAAAACTAACATCTAGAGATGGATAAGATTCTGAATGGTCACCTGAAACATAATGAATTTCTCGGGTTGAGGAAATTAAAGTATTGGCACGGCTAGAATCTTTTAAAGTGCAAGATTCCTATTGGCATGGCTATAATAAAGTGGTTGTGCAGTCCCCTTTCACTATAATAAAAAGGGTTCAAGATTTACACTTACCGATTAAATTGTAAAATGTGGGTATATCCTTCTCCAGTAGTGAGAGTTGCTTTTCGAACCTACACTATTGAGGTCCCTAAAGGCTAAAACTCCATAATAATGGTAATAGTTAAATAAAAAAATAAAAAAAAATATTTTTTGGGGGGTGCAATTAGCTGCGCATTGAAATTGAATTGGATTATATAGATTAAATTAGTAATTACTTGGGGAACAAAGAAGATGAAGGGTTTTTGTCAACATATTTTACGGAAGGTCTGCATTGGTGGAGAACTTGAGCCATCTCTTTTTCTCAACATACTTGAGGCAAGACTGCATTACAAGACTAATCACCACAAAAACAATGCTTACAACTGCAACTTTGAGCGAAGAAAGAGCCAACACAACACATATCAATATTGTCAAAGGAATACACATAACAATGGCATCAACTGTTCCTACAAAAGATTCAAAGTAAAAATAATTTGAGTAATGCTACATTGTCCAAATTTGGTGCCCAAATCTAGTGCCCAAATGATGTGGCAACACTCTAGTCCATTCATTTAAATCATGTAAATCTAATACAATTTAAATGGATGGTCTAGAGTGTTGCCACATCATTTGGGCACCGGATTTGGACACTAGATTTGGGCAATGTAGCATTACTCAAATAATTTAAGTTTGTTTTATCTTCTACAAAAACTAAAATTTTGATACTTGAAATAGAATTAGGGTTTAGTTTTTTAATTTTATTTTAATAAAGTGATATAGTTGAAGATATGAGTGTAGTTAATGGGTGTACATAGTATTTGGTTTATTTTTAATTAAGCTAATTTGTCCTTATTGGTAAATTCCTATTGGGATATTTTGTAATTAAATTTTTTATGAAAATATGAGTGTGCTTATCATATTTATGGGTGTCAATATCAGCACCCTAAAAATAATAATAATAATAATTAAATGGATTCATTTTTGGCTATTTCCACTCAATGAATTGTATGGTTTAAGGTTAACCATTAATGTAATGTTAAAAAGATTATTTACCTAAAAAAAGGTTTAAAATAGGGAAATGAGGTAAGATTTGTGTATAAGTGTCTTTAGAATTTTTTGTTTTGTTTAATAATTTAATTAAGGATAAAATGTTATTAACAAAAAGTTATTACAAATGGAGTTTGAATAAAAATTGAGTTGATTGTTAACAATATCACTCTTTTAAAATACTACAGGATAATATGATCTTTTATTTTAAATAAATAAATTTCATAGTTATAAATTTTGGTGACAAGATAAAGTTACCCTAGTGGTTAAGCCTCCCACACCTACACCACGAGGGTATGAGTTCGAGTATATCCACCATCCCAAAAAAACCCGATTTATTGTAATATTTCAAAAAAACATATATATAGTTAGAAATTTTGGTAGAAATTCAATCCACCCATGTTGGTGTCTTTTGATCTAACTATGTTAGATGTCTCAATTTACCCATATATTTGTATCCAATTAATAATGATTTATCTAATTAGACACATGTCATGTAAATTAAATTATCACGCAAGAAATTAGAATATAAATCAAAATATGAGTTGGGATAACTAACACTACTATTGACGAGATTAGGTTGATCCGGTGGTAAGCCCCTCATACTTGTACCACGAGGTTGTGGGTTCAAGTCCTCCCCGTCCACACAAAAAACCCCGAATTTAAGTAATAGTGTAATATACTAACACTACTATTAAATTTATAAGTACTAATACTAATATAATTATGTTATTATAAAACATGACAGCAGTAGCTAATAGTATAAAACCTTAAACTACATGAAAGAAGAATACACAACTTAATTAAAGAAGATTAAATGGTCTAAACAATCAACAAAAAGCACAAAGTAACCATTTGACAGTTTGAATAACACCACCAAATTCAAAGAGCAAGAGAGAGAGAGAGAGAGTGAGAGTTGACAGTTATTTATTTATATACTAAATTTAACTTAAGCTCCTTTATTTTTTCTTCTTCGTCTTCTCTCCATTGTTGATCTTTAAGGGTTCCAGAGAATGGTGGTTTCAGCAATCATTGAAGTAACAACGTAAGGGTCCATGTTGGATGATGGCCTTCTATCTTCAAAGTAACCTGCCAATCATTCATAACAAAACTTAATTAGGTAACACTCTCTAATCTTAAAAGCGTTTTTTTTCTTCGTAAAGGATCAATTTTATAGTACTATAAATCAGATGGTCAGAATCTTGTATCAGAAACTTACTATATATGTATTAAAAAATTATGCTTACCCTTTCCGGCTTTCTCCGTGTCACGACCAACACGAACGGAGGCTCCTCGGTTGGCAACACCCTGTAATATATAATTCGTACAAACACAAAAATGTGAAGAATTTGATAAGATTTGAAAGAAAGAAAAATAAAATTCTAAGATTGTTTTGTGACTAACCCAAGAGAAATTGTTGATGTCAGCGGTCTCATGGCGACCGGTCAATCTTCTCTCATTGCCCTCACCGTAGGCAGCTATGTGCTCCTTGTGGCGTAACCCCAACTTTTCAATTGCCTTCTTAATAACATTGATACCTCCATCGTTCCTCATAGACTTGGTGCTAATACCAACAAATGACATATCAAACCATCAAAAAATTCCAATGAACAATTTAAAATTGCATATTAGGAAACTAATTAGTATATAATCAATGTACCTGTAGTTAGTGTGTGCACCAGCACCGTTCCAGTCACCCTGATTATTTGAGTAAAAAAGAAGAAGAACAAAATGAACCAACTATATATTGTTCCCAAAGTAAACAAATGAAAGTGGAGAGTGAAAACAAACCTCAACTGGTTTTGGATCAAATGATAGAACAACTCCTGCAATTTCAGTGATCCTCTGTTTGACAATACACATTTAGAAACTTAGAAAAAATTATCAAATTTTGATAAGTATATGGATGGTTATTAATATAGTGAAGCGTATACCTCGAGTATGTATCGAGCCATCCATATTTGATCACCAGAAGAAATTCCGACAGAAGGACCAACTTGAAACTCCCACTGCATATTAGATAGACGGATTTAGCTACTTACAGGAAGTGAGAGAGACTTAGTTTTTTTTTTTAGTTCAATTTTTTTAAAATTTTTTTTCAAATTTGTAAATTATTGGATTGATATGATTAGAAACTAATACAGGAATTGAACCCTGGATGTATATATAGATAAATAAATATTTGAGATATTAGTGAAAAAGTAAAAAGAATGAAAAGGGTGGGGGTACTGTGTAGGTACCTGACCAGGCATAACTTCACCATTAATACCACTAATGTTAATACCAGAATAAAGACAAGCTTTGTAGTGTGAATCAACAATGTCCCTGCCCATGGCCTTGTCAGCACCTACCCCACAGTAATAAGGACCCTGTGGGCCTGGATACCCTCCTAGGGGCCATCCAAGGGGCCAATTCACATCCTTTTGTAGGAGAGTATACTCCTGCTCAATACCATACCTGAAACCCAACATAAAAAAAAACCCATATAACATACACTATCTACCTTTTTTCCACGTAAACAAAAGGATTCAACTACTATGTAGAATTGTATGGTTATTGGATCAATCTCTGGCCTTTAGATTTCAATTCAAAAATGTATATAAATTAATGATTTAAGAATTTAAAAAAAGAAAAGAAAAAAGTAATCAACTCTCTTTCACATAACTGACTATTAACAATTCAGTTCATATACTATAGCTAAACCCTAAACGGAATATCAATTTCATTGTTCATCAACTTTTTTTTGTTTAACTTAAATCATCCACAAAAGCAAATTAAAACTAAATGTTTTACTTTAAAATAAATAATAATAATTTCATTATTTTTTTTTTTATTTATTTTTTTTTAACTTAATCATCCACAAAATCAAATTAAAATGAAATGGTTTACTTTGTAAAGGAAATATATAAAAAAAAAAGCTAGATGGGTAATTTGACTTGTGACTTGAAAGCTACAATTTTACGGATCTAATAACTGTCTTCGGTGCAAGTTTTACACGTCAATACAGTGAGTCGTGCTGTGAGACTTGTGATCAATATATCGAGCGGTGGTCATGTGATTGTCATCAATATTCCTAAATAAATTATAACATGCGGTCGACTCTGTACTCTGTACGTATATTAGAATGTACTGGACTGAATACTATAAAGATTATGAAAACCACTGACCTCTTCGAATATTATAGAGATTATGATTTATTGTTGACAAAATAAAGGTAAGACAAGTTGACAAATTTCAATTTCAATTATCGACATTTATATATAAAGAAAAACTAAGTTAAGTTTGTTAATTACCAGGGTTCCTCAATGAGGACATTAGGGTGGCTGAAGATTTTGTCAGCATTGAACCTCTTGTTTGTAGGGATGGGCTCACCGCCTGGCGTGTATGCATCGCACATCACCTGATCGATTATATTTTTATTCATTCATTCTTTTAAAAAGACCTTTTTACCCCTTGATCAATCCAAAATAAAAAGATAAAATATCCTGAAATATTGATATCAAAAATATCTTTGAATATCCTAATGTCTTATCGTGAGGATATTGATAATATTTTCGAAATCTAGTACATATCACGGTATAAAACATAAAAGTTAAATTTAGAAAAAATTACCAGGATGTTGTTTCCTCTTCTAAAGGGATCCTTAAACACCGCTTGAGGACTGATCCAATAAAAAATAAAATAAAATAAAATAAAATAAAATGTCCATAATAAAAAGATTCTTCCATGAATGTAGATTGTAGAATAATATACAGTGAACGAATGAAGATGATACATACTACAAAATGACTTCACTGTCATCGCCGGTGGCTTGGTCAGTGCTGGACCCATCGTAGTTCCATTTTGGAAGCTTCGAAGGATCGGTTACCGGTCCAGACAATGTCTATATCAATCACACACAAAATTAAAAATTGAATTGTAATTATGAACTAGAAAGAAAAAGAAAAAAAAAAGATTAGAAGAAGAAGATGATGATTGATGAGAGTCAGACCCTGGCTTTGCTTCTGAGGTCCATACCAGATCCACCAATCCATACGTACTCGGCTATGATCTTCTCGGTGGTGTCACTCAGATCCAGCTTTATTAGATCATCAAGCAATGACATGGCGCCTACCTGCAGAGAGATTTTGTTGGTTTGGTATTTGGTGATTGCTACATACTTGCTTGGTTTTGTTGTTTATATATATACATAGAGAGAACCATCCACTCACCGAGCGATAAATCCGGAAGCCTAATTTTTTTTTTTTTTTCCTTTAAATAAAAAAAAAAAAAAGAGAGAAAATAGTACTGGACACCATAAATTAGTGGGTGGAGTCCCAAAAAGACCATTGACTATGTAAATTATTCCACAATCACCATTTTGATAAAACATTGTTCCAAAATCACCATTTTGACAAAATATTGTTCATTGACAGCCGTTTTGTTAAAATCTAACAGCAAGCTACCATTATCTATGACATGGCACCCATACAGAATTTTATGTGCAATATTTTATGTATTTTGATTAATGGGTAAAAAATTAAATAACATTTTTTGGGGGTGGTCTTGTGCAAATAGCACTACATTAATAAGTGTTGTTTAAATAGCACTAAAGTATGTGTTCGGACAAAAATACCCTCATATTAGGGCATCAGACATCTTATTCTTGATTTATTATTTACTTTTAACTTTTTATTTTCATCTCAATCTTTACTCTTTACCCGTTGACTGAAGGAAACAACACACAGTATGCTCAAGCAACAGCGACAACAACTGACGGCAATAACCATTGACAGTGACAACCACGAGCACTTCGACGGCAACCTCATGACTCCGGCGACACGTCCAACTAGGGGTGGGCAAAAATCCAGTGAACCGAACCGAACCGGTCCAATCAGTTTTTTATTGGTTTTTTATTGTTAACCGGTTCGATTCAGTTCGTTTTAAAAAAAATCGGTTTTCCCGGTTCGGTTTCCGGTTCTAGGATTCGAACCGGTGAACCGAACCGAGAACCGGTATATTTAAACAAAAATCCCTAATTTTTTTTACGCATCCTCATTCCTCTCTGATCTGCCTCTTTGCCTCTCTCTCTCGTCTGATCCCTGACCCTAAATCTCTCAACTACACTGGTTCTCGATTCTCTCTCGTCTAATCCGCCGTTCTCATCTGCCGGTGTCTCTCTTGTTCACCGTCCTGGTCCGCCGTCCTGCATCAAATCTCTGCTTCCTCGTTTTTTCTCAGGTTAGTTAAAGAAAATCTCTTGCTTAGATCGCTCTCTTCTCCAGATCACTTTCTTTTATTTACATATCTCTCTCTCTCTATTTACTTCCTCTTCTCTGAGCTGATTGATCTATACAGAGGTTGTAGTGAACACAGAGCTGATCGCTCTCTTCTTTATGTAAACACATAGGTTGTAAAAATTTCTCTTATTTTTATTTGAATTCGATAACTCAAGCTCACTGATTCTTCTTATTTATTTTTTATTTTCAGGGGATTTCACGTTAATGTCAAATAAGCATGTCAAGAGAGAAGAAATCGAAGACAAAGTAACCCCATTTTCTGATTTTTATTTTTTTCTAATCAGTTTTTATTTTTGTATTCATGACTGAGTTTTCATGATGTTTTTTTTTTCTTTCGTTGAATTTTTGAGTTTTGAATGTGAATTTCATGTGGGTATTCATGAATTTGTTGATCGGTCAGGTTGTTTGGATTACTAGGGCCAGCCATGGAATCGGTATGAGAATTCATTATCTTACTCTTTATATATGTTTTTAGTTTTTATTTTTTGTATTGTAAATTGATAAATATGTGTTCATTTGTTCCTTGGGAATGTATTGATTTTTGTTTAATTAAATTTGTAATTTTGTTCATGCTCATGTATATTTTCTGTGCAAACACTTCAGTTTTCTGAAACATACCATACATATTTTTCAAAAAAAAAAAGTATATTTATTATTTTTTTTTTGTTGCAAATCTTATGCAAGCTATATTTTTACCATAATTTTTCATTGGATTATAATGGGGATGATGATGATCTTATTGTTTGTTGACAAAAACAAAGACGTTGAGAATGAAGATAATATTATGTGTACAAATGAGGTGCAGAGGTATTTGAAACTTTGGAGTGGGTTTGGTTTTTGTTTTCATGACAGGGTAAGGCTTCTTCTGGATTCTGGTGACAGAAAATTGTGATACTCAGGCTACAGATTGGAGCAGAGGACATTGCTTAAGGGGAAAATTGTGAATCCCAGAATCAGATAATTGATGCACAGGGCCTGCTATGGACCAAATCGCCTTTTAGATCTCATTAAGACATTTAAGTAATTTAGCATAAAACTATCATAATGGCATTGAAGCTCATTCCTATAGGTACTATCTTAGCTGTATTAACGAACCAAGTTATTAAAACAGCTCAAGCTGCCAAGGATATTATAATTGAGAAGGACAGTTTCAAGGTCCTCTCAAAGCACCTATTTGACATTGAATCAGTATTAAAGGAATTGCAGCTTAACATTGAATCTATTTAACATTGAGTCTATATTTGTGTTTTTTCAAATTTTCTAACCATGGTAGATTTTAAAAATTAAAGGTCAATATTTTGGCCCAATAGGCCCAAAACCGAAAAAACCGAACCGAACCGAACCGAATCGGTTTTTGATCGGTTCACACTTTTCAATTTTATCGGATCGGTTCACTTTTTTAAAAACCGGATATTATCGGTTTTTTATCGGTTCACTCGAAAAGTGAACCGATCCATTAAACGCCCACCCCTACGTCCAACACAATTCTCATCAATCGAACACAGTTCTCGTCAATCGATTTGAGGTATTTTCGTTTGGGTTTTGTTTTGAAATTTGATATTGTTGATTTTCAAAAACTTAAACACTTATTGGTTGATTTCCATTTAGGTTTTTGTGAATTTGAAATGTTGTTGTTGAATAAGAATGGTGGTTGTTGTTGTTTGTGAATTTCAAATATTTCGATTTTTGTTGATTTGAATTCGTTTTATCAAAACAAAAAAGAAAATAATTAGGTTGTCTGAATTGTGGTGATGGTGGGTTGCGATGATGGTGAGGGTGTAGGGCACTTACGTTTTGTTAGTTTGGTATATGATATTAGACAAGGTTTTCTGTATTGATTTGTCTCATCTGGTTGCCTGCAGCTGTCAATGTTTCTTAGCAGTGGCTATTGCTTCAAGCTTCTTAGTTGCAACGCTTTTTTTTTTTTTTTTTTTGGGGGGGGGGGGGGGGGGGGGGGGGGGGGGGGGGGGTGGGGTGGCGGGCGGCGGCTTAAATGTATTAGTTAGGCGTGGTGTAGTTTGTTACTTTTGGGTTGTGTATTATTGGGGTTTTAGTATCTTCACTTTATGTTGCCCTGTTTCCTTTGTTGGTTATTATAAGGTTGTATTGCTAGGTGTGGCTATGTTTCTACATTAATAATATTACAGCAGCTTAAAAAAAAAAAAAAAAAAAAAATCAACCGTATACATACAAAATTAGGGATTTTTCAAAGCATCTATTGAGACTTATTCGGAACATTTTCGAGATTTAATATTTTGTTCGGGAGAATTATTTTTTCCTTTTCTACAGTTATTTTTATGATGTTGTATAAGAGTGCCAAAAGATAAAGGTTCTAACATGGTGGGGGATGTTGTGCAATGGGGTAGTATTTGAAGTCAGAATGTTGTGTTGCTCGCTGTTTTTATGTTGATTCTTGCATTCTGTGAGTTTTGTCTATGTGGTTTGTGTGTGTGGCTTTTATTAGCTGTTGTCTTGAGTCAATTTTGGGTGTCCCTGTTATTTTGTGAGCTCTATGGTCCTGCGTATGTGTTCTCTTTGGTTTTTTCCCTATTAAATAAATGTTGCCGTTAAAAAAAAAAAAAAAAAAGTTCTGAAAATAATTTTTCCTGGTGTTTTTTAATTTAGGATGCATATCATAGTGATTTTGAGAAGTAATAGTGTAGCTAGACTAAAGAAATCAGTATGGTGGCAAAACTTATTTTCGGGACTTATATTATACTTATATCATTATATTCGAGACTTATTTTATATATTTGAGACTTAACATATATGTTTTCGAGACTTAATTGTACATATTCGAGACTTACTGGTGTGCATATTTCTGGAAACAATTGCTTCATTGGTGACTCAGTTGAGACTTACTGTTCATTTAAGTTTTGCAAAAGCGTTTTTGTGTTTCCAGGATTTTTATTGCAAATTCTCTGTGTGTGTGTGTGTGTGTTTTTTTTTTTATCTCTGTTAACTATGTTTAATTTCTGGTATATATTATGCTTGTATGTTTTGGGACTTATATCATACTTTTCGAGACTTATTAAGGAATAATCGAGACTTATTTAAGTATGATTGAGACTTATTCATCTGTATTCGAGACTTACTGATATATATTTGAGACTTAATTGTTTCTGATCGAGACTTACTGGTGTTGTAATGTTCTAGAATGATTTGCTATATTGGAGACTTATTGTGTGATGTGTAGTTATGATTGTATGTTTTGTTTGCAGATGGTGAATCTAAAGAGGCTATTGAAAATTCCCGAGTCAGATTGGAATAATGGCACAATTACTCGCCACAATCACATCGAAATTCTACAAGTAATAGACGTTGTACTTACCGGCATAGATGATTGGGGGGGGGGGTCCAAAAGCAGAGGTTCATGGACTCATGCTTTGGACATTTCTTACATATGCATCGAACCATGTAGTTTTCTAGGACAATTGTGCATCGCTTGCTTTTGCGGGAGATACATCATGATGGCAGACCAGATGAGATACGGTTCTTGTTAGGAAATGTGAATGTTCGGTTTTCAAAAATCGAGTTTTGTCTAATAACAGGGTTGAAGTTTAGAGTCGTGCCTGACACGACGGAGTATTCCGAGGTGGAGAATGGAATACACAAAAGGTGTTTTGGTGGTCGGGATGAAATCAGGTTTGATAAATTGAAGGAAAGGGTACAACAAGGTGGATGGACAGAGCAGTTTGACGTTGTCAAGCTCTGTCTCTTGCTGTTGCTTCATTTGTTTTTGATCGGAGAGGACGAGAGGGGGAAAGTGTCTATTTGGAAGGTGCAACTTGTAGACAACTTGGACAGTTTTGATGCGTTCCCATGGGGTTGCCTTACCTACAGTTACTCTATATATGGGTTCAAGACTGCGTTGTGTGGCCAGAGATGCCGATTTGAACAGAGACTAAAGTACAACATGTGGGGGTTTTCATATGCTTTATTGGTGAGGCTTACAACATTTATAATTTTTACTGATTTATTATTATATTTTCTAACAATTTTGTATCACTTGAATGTTATAGATATTCGCTCTAGAAGTAATTCCCGCATTGGCTAGGGAATTCGCCACTCGCCGTAACGTTGACCCATTTCCACGTATTCTGAAGTGGGAGTTCATGAGGCGACCTCGATCGGAAAAAGTCAAAAAGATTATAAAGCATAGGGTAATGTCTTTGTAACCTATTAGATATTATCATTGATTAGATTTCATTAGATTTGTGATTGTTGTTTGTATTTCTGATTTCATTTTTGAACAACATTAGATGTATGTGGATCCGGAAATCACCCCTATGGATCAAGAGGCTGCTCAATGGTACTATGATGGGTACATAACGTGGATGATTTGTACCCGGATCCCGATGTGTTAGACAATATGCCAGATGAGTATGAAGACGAAGACAGACATAGCACAGACAATCATCCAGCTCCAGGGTCTAGACCCACCAGCGCTACTGGGCCTAGTGGGACTGCTACACCTACACCTACCACAGTTGTAGCCGACATCTCTACCCTTCCACGTCGACGTTTCAGAGCAGGAACGATAGGGGGGACTAGATCGTGCAGCGCCACCGTCTCAGCATCCAGATACTGTTTGAGAGGTACGTATTCATTTTTTTAATAATTTTTTTGCATAATATTAGTAATGTAATTTACAATAGTAACTTTTTTGGTTTCAATTCAGGGACCAGCTGCAGTTCATACTCAACGATATGAATTAGTGATACAGTCATTCCAAGAGTTACGAAAGGAGTTTATAGATTTCAAGTCACGCGTACAAGATCGGCTTGAGATTATCTTAGATGAGCTTCGAGACAGCGACCGGTGTAAAGAGGAACAACATGCCGAGATGATGCAGTTCTTCTGGTCATACATGCACAATGATGAGCAATCCCATACTCCTTTGGGTCACTCACTATCCATGTCCCAACATACTTGGTCTTATCATCCATTGGATCCTCCAGTGATGGCCTAACAAACTGCAGAGGTCCAGGATCCTCCAGTGGGGCTACAGAACAGTCTAGAGGTCTAGGATCCTCCATTTTTGGTTTATTACGGATGGATGTATAAATGTATTTATCATGTTCATTAACAACAGATGGATTTTTTGGTTCCAGACGAATGTTGATCAATTATGTTGATTACTTTTGAATGGTTATGTTAGATGGAATTGACAGACATCTATAGAATGACTGTGTTTATGGAATTGATAGACATCTATAGAATGACTGTGTTTATAACGAATATTTTTGAATGAATGGAATTGCATGGTCCATTTTCAATGGAAAGGGATTTTTTTTTTTTGGTATGGATGATTTTGTTGTCAGTAAGTCTCGAATTTATTATATTCGGGACTTGATATCCAATAGTCAAGACTTAATCGGAATATTCGAGACTTATTACAAATATTTCGAGACTTAATAGGTACTTTTGAGACTTATTATAATATATTTGGGACTTATTTGGTAATTTCGAGACATACTGGGCACAAATGACATTCCGTATTACAAACCTTTACACCTACAATAATGAATTTTATAATGCAACATAACACCTACTAACTATCCACATGCAAATTATAAACCACGAAATGTTATTTAGCTTTTACAAATAATAAAGAAATGTCGATACATATCATCTAGAAAGTACGATTAAGGATAATGGAAGCATTACAGTCATCCATAAAGTTAGATAAAGTAAAATAAATTCCTTACAGTCATCCAAGGATATCATCCTTTTTTGGGCAAGTTTTTTTGTTGTGCCCGATTTCATGGCACAAACTACATTTCCGACGGTATGCATCTGGAATGGTACTACTGGAACTGGGGCTTGGATTCGGACACCGTCGTGCATTGTGACCTTATGTTCCACATTTTTTACATTTTTGTTTACTAGGCCTCTCGGAGGCGGAGGCAAATCGGGGTCGACCAGATTGTGTATGGATATCAGGTGTTAACACGACCCGATCTCTAATGTCTTCTGAAACTACCCAGGTATTTGAATGACCCATTGGCATGATCGGTATAGAATATGCATCGACAAGGACTTCCTTTTTGTAGTAATCTGCACATAAGGAAGTGTAATCCAAGTTTCGCTCCTTGTGAATTTAACAACAAATAACTTTCACCGTAATTGCAATCATAGAATAATTGTTATTGAAGAGCAGAACAAAAAAATAAAAATAAATAAATATATACCTAGTAGCTGCAAGTGCATGAGCATAAGGTAGTTGATCAAGATCGAAAACCTTGCATGTGCATGTCTTTTCCAACAAGTTAACTGTCCACTGGTCTCCTCGTAGCTTCACTAGAAATATATTCTAATCAACATGAGTCGCGGTCATATGATTACATTCAGCTATTCGCTCCACAATCTCCTCATGTGCAGCGTTGGTGAGTTGAGAACGCACGTTTAACGCATTTTGGTGACGATTATAAAACCATTTCTAGAGCATGTTCCTAATGAACTCGGCCAATGTCATCACTGGTAATTTGCGAGCAAATCTTAACCATGAATTAAGACATTCAGCAACATTTTGTCATCATGGAAAATTTCCTCTGTGGACAATAGACACGTGACCATTTCTGAGGTCTGATTTCTATAACATATTTATATGCGTTCTTATGCAGCTTCTTTAACTCTTTTATCTCCCGTTCATAATCCAATTGCCTGTTGAAATATGTCTACAACATCTTTTCTGTGGAACCTTTTCCTTACATTCTTGGAAATGTGCCAAATACAAAATACATGGGTTGCATTTGGGAAGACTTTTTGTATCCCAACTTCAATGCTTGCATGACAATCGGATACAAAAACCAAATCATTAATGTGGCCAAGTGCATCCTTCAATGTCTGTAGAAACCACTCCCATGAACTGTTGTTTTCGGAATCCCCATACCCAAACGTTATAGGATATGCTTGTTCATTTCCGTCTTGTGGTGTGGCCACAAACATTGTACCCAGGTATCTCCCCTTTAAATGTGTACCATCAACAGAAATAACAGGACGCATACATCGCATAAACCTCTAATTGAAGCTCCAAATAACATAAAAAAGTACAAAAACTGATTGTCATCCGTGCATTGTATATCCGTGATTGTGCCATTATTTACTTCTTCCGGAACATAAGCAAATGATGGAAGCAACTGGAATGACTCTTCATGTGTTCCATATGTCAATTCCAATGCATACTGCAAGGATGTGTGTGCCTTACTGTACAATAATTGGATGCCATACATAGACTTCATATCTGCAATTATGTCACTAGGGCACATGATACGTCCGTCGTGGTCTTGAAGTCTAGGAGCTACAATTTCACCAATGATGATTGCACTAGCTTGCCGGTGGTGCCGGTGAACTTGTTCCAATGGACAGGTGTGCTTGTTTTTAAAACTTCGTACGTGAAAGTATGTCCCTTCGGACAACCTAACTGCTCTTAATTCCAATTACAATTTTCATGCTTGCAAACCAAATGTAAAACGGATTTGTTCGACCATTTCACCTTCCATTCATAATTCGCTCACAATGCATGAATGCCTACTAACCGTTTTAAATCCTTCTTCCTTGGGAAAAATTGTCCCTTGTAAATTAGACTGTTAGGTGTTCTTGGACCCATGGTGCTCATGTCGCCAAACGAAAATGACTCTGATCCAGGAATAACCCACGTTGTTGTATTGTTCAAACTAGAAATGAACTTTCCTTCCACATGTCTTCTTGATATATGATGTTGTTCAAGACCATCACCAATGTCAAAACGGTAATCTAACGGCTGTTCCAACTCACAATCAAAACGAGGTACGGTATGAGGTGCATCGAGGTCAACTGCCTTGTACGAATCATGGACAACATTATTAGATTGCCATGTTTCTACGGGATTTTGATTCATTTCAATGTCATCACCTATGACACGTTCCTCGTATCTTCTTTCAACAAGTGTAACACACACTTTCGGAATTACCTTCTCTTCCCCTAGTAGAAACTGAACGTCATCATCATCCGCTATCATAGTGCGACATGTACTGTCTGAACTAACGGATATTGATTGTATGTTAATTTCATACATGTTCGGATCATATTTCACAATGGCCTTTACAACCCTCAACAGTTCTTCATATGTCAAATTCTTTCGGACATATACACCTTTATTAACAGCGCCGACATATCTCTGGCTTCCATCGGGTAGTTCATTCTATCATCCATTATATGATATCAATATTCTAACATGATCCATCGTCCTGGAAAAAAATAACACTATCAAAAAACCATATGAAAACTAGTCAAAAAATTATTGTCATACTAATTCATCCTAGTAAGTCTCGAATTTTTCCATTTAAATCTCGAAATGGATATAAATAAGTCTCGAAAAAGGTATAAATAAGTCTCGATAATATATAAATAAGTCTCGATAATATATACATAGGTATCCAACATTATATAAGTCTCGATTATAGAATAAAAATATGTCCCGAAAATAACAACGTTAAGTCTTGAAAGAATCAAATAAGTCTCGAAAAACAGACACTATTCCAGCAAATCAGATCGAAATAGAGAATTAGCTTCAGTTCAGCATAAACATCTAACAAATTGAAAGTGCAAGTTTCCAAACCAGAACTAAAAAAAATGTCATTCATGAGTTAATCCCATGCTTTATGGAGGAAATGTACCTTATCAACTCTTCCAATAATCCAAATAGCTTGTCTAGATCTGAAATTAAAAATGGAGAAATTGCATTAGTTCAACATAAACATCTAACAAATTGAAAGTGCAACCTTGAAGACCAAAAGTGAAAAAATTGTCTAACAAATGAATGGGTTTCTTCAAATTTACCTTCCAAAAATCCAATTAGCTTGTTTGAATATGAAATTACTACAGGAAATCACTCTTCAAACCGGGGTGGAAGAATGGGCTGTCAAATGGAAGAAAGGAGAGGAAGAACCTGGGTCGACTTTGGTTGAAAACTGAAAATGGAAGAATGAGCTGAAACCTGGGTCACGATTTGGTTGAAAAGTGAAGATGGAAGAATGCATTGTGTCTTAGAAGAAAGGAGTTCACTGTTTGGACAAAGTGAGGGAAAACGAAAATTGAAAATGAAAATGAACAGTGGACAAAAGTAATGAAAAGTGGACAATAGTAAAAGTGGGGGCATTTTGGTCTGAATTCCTTTTTTGGTGCTATTAAAACTAGACTTAGTAATGTGGTGATAGTTGCACAAGTCCAAGTTTAAAAAGTGCTATTTTGCCCCATTCCCTCTATTTGATTATATATAAAAATTAATGATTTGATTAATTTATTATTTTTATAGGTAATATTTCCTATTTATGGGTGACATCAAATTTATTATTATTCCCTGATTAATTTCTTGATTAATTTGGGGTGACATCAAACTTATTTTATGATTAATTTATTATTTAATTATATATATATAAAGTAATGATTTAATTATAACAATTTTATGGGCAATATTTCTTGTTTTATAAAGTAATAATGATCAAAAAAATATTCAAAATACAGGTAAAAAAAACCAATTAAAAACCAGTTCAAAAATCGGTGCAAAACATGTTTTACTAATTTTTGACCCATATTCTAATAGGTTATAACATAAGCAAACGGACTTCAAACAATTAATGGGCAAAGTGGCAACAATTGATACTTTCTTTCTATGAAATGGATAATTTGAGCCATTTTGAAAAATTAATAGTCATTTAGGGATTGCCTAACCAAATCAGTGGCTTTAGATATCACTGACCCTAAAAAAAATACCCTAAGGAGTAGTTCAGTTGTTAGATAGATGAGTTTGAAACTTATGGGGTGTATTCAATTAAGATTCTTAAGGACATTTAAAGACATTATTTAAGTGACAGATTTTTATAGATTTATACGGACTTTTATAAACCCACATGAATTTTCATTGATTTGTTTAGATATCTATCTTAGACTTTTATGGATTTATTTAGACATCTCAGACTTTCATGGATTTGTTATCTCAGACTTCTATTATAGATGAATGAATCATACAAGTATATGGCCCAATCAGTCAGTCGAAGAGAAGCTCCATTTCAAATCTCAATTTTTACAAAAATCTCAACTTTCATGATAAACACCAAAAAATAACATATGAATACATAAAACTTCACATATGAATAAACGCTGCACACCAAAAAAAAAAAAAAAAAAAACTAACGACAATAATTTCCACTCAATTACTAAAGTCAATCACAAAGGAAAGAAAGTGACATAGTTTATAACAAGTTTGAGAGAAAAATTAAAAGGAAAATACTCAACATTCATAACTCATCTTCATTGATTCTCATTGTTATCATTGTGTCCTGCATCCATCCATATATTCAAAACTATAACATCTCTCCATTCATTAACCTCAGATCGTTGTTGTTCTTGCATTTGGAAAATTGGTTCAGGATCAACTTTATTAACTGGTTCAGGATCAACTTCATTATCTTCCTTAAATTCTTTAACATCCATATCTTCCCCATCAGTTTCTTCTTCGTCAATTTCATCTACCTCCATTCCTTACCCCTCAATTTCCTCTCCCTCTATTTCGTATTCCTCTAATTCATTATCTCCATACATACTTGATTGAGATATTATATAAACGAACAGCTAGCCACCTTATAAAATCATTATCAAGTTACAAATATAATTTACAATAAACACGTAAGAAAATTGACCAACCAACTAATAGATATCATCATTGAACTACTTAAAACAAATTAAAATATGACACTACAAAAAAAATACCTATCAGTGACGAACTATTTCCGATGGCGCTAATTGCCATAGGTAATAGTACATTTTTTGACGACCATATCAGTGCCGTCGGAAATGAATAAAAATCTGATACCACATTTCCGATGGCCAAATGACCGTCGGAAATTGTATTTGTGCCGTCAATGTTGTTCCCATTTCCGACGGCATAAAAAGTGCTGTTGAAAATGAGTAAAAATGTAATATCACATTTCCGACGGCCCAATGGTTGTCGGAAATAGTTTTTGCTCCGTCGGAAATGAAGAAAAAGTAATCCAACATTTCTGATTGCCTAAATGTCATCGGAAAAGACTAATCTTTTATTGTAGTGTCAAAAACGTATTTTTATATAAAGTTTCTTCAAATAATTTGTATAAATAAAAATTTCATGATATATTTTTTCTTGAAAAATAAAAAGTTAGATAAAATAATTATATAAACTCTATTTCGTAGTAAGCATTTAATACACCTGATTTTCCCTAAATTGCTATCCGGACAATGACATATATGTGCGAAAATCAGGAGTGAACACTTTGATGTAATAGAAATTCACAAAACATTTGTTAGGATTATAATGAAACGATTTGTGAGATATTGACGTCATTCTTTAGGAACTCCCTCTTATTATATGCATTTTTATCATGAGAAATTGCCCGATGGCAAAATATCGTCAGTCAACTGCAGGGAAAGTCACGTAGGGATATCAAAGAACATTACGACGCCCTCGTACATGACATCTTCAAGATTGATTCAGGTTGTGTCAAGTTGCCGAGTTATGCCGATGATTTATGGGACTTTTTGTGCCGTTGTAAAAAAAAAAAAAAAAACAGTACCGCATTTCCGACGGCTTTTTAGCCGTCAAAAATAGTCAAATAAGCCGTCAATATTACCCACTTTTCTGATGACATAAAAAGTGTCATCAGAAATGCTAAAATTTAATTCGAATTACTTTATAAACACATCTTACTAAATTAACTAATTATAAAATATATCAAAATTAATAGTAATCACAAGAACATTTAGTTATTTTTAATTATGTTTAGTGACACTACTATATCATATATTTTTATAAACAAATTACTCTAATAATTTTAATAAAATATTATTTTTAAAAACAATATCTCAATAGTTATATTTAAATAGTATACAAAAAAATATATATTTAATTAGATATTATACAAACATATCAATAATTTATATATAAATAGTATGCAAAACATATCAGATATAAAGTTATAGTAAAATGGTAAGTGTAACCCTTATTGTCATCCAAGTCAAGGGTTTGAATCACATGAGTTTCATGGAGTTAAAGTTGTTGGGTGATGTGGTGCCTGTCAAGTCGAGTCGTGCCATTTTATTTTTTTTATAATTCGATTATTTCCGACGGCAATTAAGCCGTCGAAAATACAATTAATTTTGACCACCCTAAATTAATATTATCAACGGCATTTTTATCTTGAAAAAGTAGTATTTGTGACGGCTCGTTGGTGAATGGTTATTTATGACAAACGTATTGGTGAATGGTTATTTATGACAAACGTATTTGTAACGGCCTCTGACGGCTTTTTCCCATCGAAAAAGCTTATTTTCGACAAGCAATGGTCTTTTACGACGGCATTTAGCCATTGAAAAAGACCATTTTTTTTTTGTAGTGTGAACTTAGAAATATGAATTAAAATGAACCAAATATCTCATTCTATAAACAGATATATGAACCAAAAATGAAGTAAATCTTTCATTCACACAACACTATAAAGAACCATAAATAATAAAAACGATGAACGATTATAAACGAACAATAATAAACTAATCGAATAACCAAGCAAACAATAATAAAACATATGCGTATTCAACTAATCATATAAACAAAAAATAATCAACTAATCAAATAACCAAGCAAAGCTATACATAAAATATTGAAAAAAAGCATAATCCTAACCCAAACCTTGTCACAATTGACCACCCTTTGATCCACGATTTTTAATTAATTCTCTATAGCTTTAAATCTTACAAAATTTGACATGGATAATATAGACATACAGGAAATGCTACAGTAAAATTATCAATTTAATCCATGATCATTTGTATATGAAAACATTCATTCTTTTCCTGTTTCCCAAATTTGTCAAGCAGAAATCAATATTGACCTGTGTCCACTCCAAAAATTGTAACAATTTTTTTACTCATTTATAAATCACGAAACTTTGTAGAATAACAATAAACATAACATTCTATCTACATATAATTTTTCATAATTTTCTAGACAGAAGACCCACCCAAATAAATTTACGAATTCTAGCCATTTGTCAAAATAAAGGGTTCCAGCAGGCCTTTGTATATTTCGAAAACACATAGAGTCCACCAAAATCCTTGGGGAGAAGGCTGGACTTTTGTGGCCTTTGATATTAATACATCTCACCATCAAGTCCATCAAAATCCATGACTTAAGAAAATCCCTTAAAATCTTGTCTCAATTGAATACACTTTAATTTTTGTAGACATTTTTAAAGTCTCAATTTAATACACCTGGATTTGGAAGGACTCTTTAAAAGTCCATAGAAATTTGAATTGAATACCACTAGATTAATATAGACTCTTTTAAAATCTTTAAATATCCGAATTGAATACACTTGGATTTATAAATTCTTTAAATGTCCTTGAAAATCCTAATTCAATACACCCCCCTTAGGTAAATGGACTTGGGCTTGGATGTGACAAAAGGCTTTAAAAAAAAAAAAAAATACCCGGTATAGATAGGTACCATAAAAAAAAAAATACAAAAAAAAACAATAATATAAAAGTCGGAACTTTTTAAAAATTTTCATAGGAATAGTAAAAAGATCGTCCTCTAACGTAATCTACAAAGTTAAAAGTTAAAAAATTTAGAAAAAGGGTGTGGATATTACCACTCATAAAACTAATTAGTACACTCATTTTTATAATTACACTCATGTCTAAAATTTTAAAATAAATATTACTATAAGTACTCGTCTTTATGTCAATAGTACCCTTATTGAAAGGGAGCCGATATTGACACCCATAAATATGATAAGCACACTCATATTTTATTAAAAATTTTAATTATAAAAATATCCCAATAAGAATTTACCAATAAAGACAAATTAGTTTAATTAAAAATAAACAAAATACTATTGACACCCGTTAATTACACCCATATCTTCAATTATAAAAAACCAAACCCTAATTCAACTTAAATTCTATTTTTTTTTTTTTTTTTAAAAGAACAAGAAAATCAGAAGCCTAACGGAGCCAAATCTTCCATTATCATATAACAAAGTAATGGAACAAGAATTTCAGAGGACTCTTCCATTATGATTGTTGACGGTGATTTTTGGTGATCACCAAGTCAATGATTTGTTCTCGAGTTGCTACAATTTATATGCGAGTATGGTCAAAGATTGTAAAGAAATAACAGGTGATTTACGTGGTAAAACTCCGAAAGATTGGAGAAACATCCACGGGATCGTTGCCTCTAGCAACAAAGCCAAATCCACTATGAATCACGATTACAAGATGAAGAATGACAGAATGCTTACAAGCTCTTAATACGATTCTCTCTCTCTCTCTCTCGTTCTACTTCTCACGTACCCCCCTTTTTGTGTATATAGGGGGTATTTATACATGTTGTTCTTAGGGTTTTAAGGTGGCCGCTAGGGTTTGGTATTGTGGTGCCCAAGTCTCAAGCGGTTTCCTAGTCCTAATTAGATTGTGTTTCCTCTTTTGGCTGAGTTTGATTCTGGACGAGATTCTTTCTCCTTTATTCACGAGAGAACTGCTTGTTTCCTTGTTAAACTCTAATAGTCCACATCGTTGCTTATCATGGATGTGCTGGTCGCTGATTATGATTGGCATACGAATGTTGGTGACTATCTCACTGATTCCCGAGTATGTATGCCCGAGTATGCCCGAATGTGCCCGAGTGAGATTTGCTGCCCGAGTTGATCGTCTTCGTTTGTGGTCGGACTACTTACTCTTTTTTCCGAGTGGGTTTATCGTGGGAGGTTTCTGCTCCATAAGTTGACTTATCTTGACTCTCGCTTTCCTGGCCTTTCGTGCTGATGACGTGTCCTTCACCACTAATTTTACCTATAACAATACCCCCTTAAATATTTGGGCCGATCATGTTGAGCCAGGTCCTCTCGGGACGAATATTTAATTTCAATAATTTCTCACAACTGGTCCTCGCTTGTCGTTTTCCGCATTAATGTATCCTCGTTTGATTCGAAGCTTTAAATGACGTGTCTTAATTACGACCGCACGCATTCGATTCACCACTCATTTCAGAAATCTCTTGATGGTGACGTTTCTACTCTCTGGCGGCTCAAGGTGCTCTCCGATTGCCACTTGTCTTTTCTTTGTTTGGCTGGGTCATGACTCATTTATGAGACACGACCTCTCTGTTTGCCCGCGTGTAGCCCACGTCATAGCCCACGCCCCTCTATTTTCCCGCTTTACTGTGCCTCTCCTAGGGTTTCGTTCGTTTTTGAAATCAATGTGCCGCCTATATATGTTGGTTATCCACCTCCCCTTCCCTTCTTATTTCTTTTCCGCCATTTGAGTATCTCTTCGAAACAAGTGTGCCTGTGTCCCTTGCGTTTCTGGGTATTTTGTTCTCTCCTCCAACTTGTTTTCTTAATCCTGCTTTGCCGAGATCGTCTGTTTCAACCCCCAGGCCTGTACTCGAAGGTTTCTCCTCTGTTGTCTGCATTTACCTGCCTTTCCCTAATCAAGGTTAGTTCTCATGGATCCTGAAGCTAGATACCGTCTTTTTACTGTTGGTATGATTGCTATTGAGCGAAATGATGCTTTCACTGCGTCGGTTGTTCACAGGTTATTAGACGAGCCTCTTTTCGATCAGCCGCGTTACACTGACGCCGACGTTTCTGGACTTTTTCCAGAAAGGCCTGCTACTTCTGAGGTTCCTCCTGCTTCAGAGATTCCTACTGCTTCTGCCAGTTCATCACCACCTTACTCATACCAACCTGAAGCTTGGTCAGATTCTTCTGCTTGTACTGATATTCGCCCGAGCAGAAGACCAGGAAAGAGGATGACTACGCAGAGTTTATAAAGACTCGCATTCTCGGGAAAGCCGAGTGGCGGCTCAAAGGATTATCGAAGATGATATTGAAGAGGAGCACAGGGCTGCTCGTATTCCCTTCTCCCCCGAGCGTATTTGCATTTATGATGTTGAGCCGAACGTGGTCGGCCCTGACGAGATAACGCGATATATGCGGCGGTTCGATTTGGACAGCAATGAGATTTCGCTGATCCAGCCGAAGGTCGGGCTGCATGGAACCCACCCCCCGGCCACGTAGCAGTTTACGGGTCCATGCTTACATGCGGCGTCACTCTTCCTCTTCAGCCTTTATTACTTGGTTCTTGGCTGAAGCCCGACTCGCTCCGGCCCAGCTCACGCCGAACAGTTATCGCATCCTGATGTGCATGTGGCACATGTGGCATAGAATGAAGCGGCCACCTCCCACTCCTCGCGAGGTTCGCCATTTCTATTCGCTGAGGCCAGTAGGGAAAACCGGGATTTATTTTCTCCAGTCGAACCAGCCCGAGTTCTGGATTCCAAAGGATGTCGTGGTCAAGGGCTGTGTCGAACCGACCACGGACGAGAAGATGAAGGGTTCGTTTGGGGCTTCCCGACCTCGAACAAGTTTTGGAAGAACAGCTGGTTCTTCGTGGGCAAAGACTGGGGCCAGTCGATTAGTTTCGATTTGGACGGCACTCAGATGACCTGCCGGGTTCCTCGGTACTTCTGCACGCCGCAGTGGAACCATCTAACTTCAGCTTTTACTGATGAGGAGCTGAAGACCTTGGCTCGGGCAGCAGTCCGCCCCCTAGAGAAAAGGGGAAAACCCTATCTCTATAAAGAGGGGAAAATGATCAAGGCCCGTCTCTTCCCTCAGATTTCCGCGTGCCGCCGACGCCGTAAGTTTACTTGTATGCATTTTTTATTTGCAACCTGACTTCTAAGCTTGCTTGCTAACTCGGATTCTTCTCTTTTTTTTTTTTTTTGAAGTGTTTGACGTTGATATAGTCAGTGATGGTCTGGCACGCCGGATGAAAGGCATCGTCGAGGCGAGTCGAAAGGCAGTCCTTCGTCAACGAGATGCTGGGATAGCCCCTCCTGAAGACGAATCTGACGAGGGTACTCCCAGGAACGTTCCCGAGGGAGATGATGAAGAGGGAGTACCCGATTATGTGCCCGAGGAGGCTCACGATCAAGAACCGACCGTGTGTTCGGCGGGAGCTGGGGGCCTCGGGGAACTTTGGAGTAAGTAGGACCTCTATTGATTCGGGCAATCCCGCAGGTCCTTCCTCCAAGGGGAAAGAAAAAGTAGGGGATCTCCCTGAGCCCGAGCGGGCAAATCCCCCCAGCGGATCTGGTTCCCCCACTCTGCTGCTGATATGCAAGACGTCCCTTTTGAAGCGGTTGGGGGGCCTTCAGGTGCGGTAGCTCCGGAGTTTCCGACTTCAGTTGAACCGAACCGTTCTTCGGAGATTCCTGCTTCTGCTGATCCGATTTCTACTCCTGGGGACAGCAACACTGAGCGGGGCAGACTGGGAAAAGGAAGGCTTCGTTTTCTTCTGGTCGCCCTTTCCCAAAGATTCCCCGAGTAGTTGCGTATGTTAATTCCTCTTCGGAGGACGAGGGGGAGGATGATGCGAGCGTGACCCCGCCGCGGGAGCAGGTCAGAGAGAGTGCTGGTGGCTCAGCCGGCCTTCCTCGACGGCCCCGTCCGCTGAACTCCCCGAAGGCGATGTGGGTGATATGGGCTCCTCTCCCCAAATCGATGATCCCACCCGAGACTATTTTCAGGGCCATGGCTTCAGGCCGAGCCTATATTGGGGAGGATCGTTGGAGTCGTCTCAGGACGGGACTGTGTCTGACCGACTCCACAATTTCTTCAACAGCGCTTCCTACGTGAGTGACTCTCATATGCGTCATTTCGCATTCTTCCTCTTTTTTTATATTTGTTGATTTGTTTGTTGCAGATGGTGGCCGAGATGTCTGGGGCTTGCGAAGCTGGCGAAGCCCAAGCGGAAAAAATAAGAAGGCTAGAAGCCCAATTGAAGGAGAGCGAAGATCACTGTTCTCGGGCTGAGTTAGCTCGTCAGGAGGAGGCCAGGTCGGTGAGATGCTCGTAAATCAATGCTTAGCACGGCAAATGGAAGCCGAGCAACGGGCATCTTCTGCTGCGGAGGAGGTCAGGACTCTACAGATCAACTGTCGTCCACCCGGGAAGCCTTGCTTCGAGCCGAACAGAACGCCGAAGACGCCAAGTCTGCTTATGAACGTCGAATCAACGACTTGGAGTGTCAAGCCCTGACGGCCAAGGAACTGTCGAAGGGATCTAGGCTGGAAATGGAGCTACAAAGCGTTGACCGTTTTAAGAGATCTCCAGCCTATGATGCTCTGCTTCTTCGGGAGTTCCAGCGTGGAATGGTCTCGGCCGGCGAATTTTTTAAGCAAAGGAACAGGGCGACTGATCGGGCTGGGCCAACTGGAGCCTGTCAATTAGGAAGCATGTGGATACATCCTTGGAGTCTCTCCGGATCCAAATGAAGGAGTGGCGGGCGTATTGTAGAAGTAAAGGAAAAACGCCACATCCCATGCACCTTGAGGTTCCGACCGCCGAGTCGTTCTCTACCTTTTACGCCAGTGAAAGGGCGAGTTTTAGCAACGAGATACCCGACTTGGGGCCCGTTCCTGGTACCGACTACAGCCACTGGATGGATGACGAGAAGATGTGATCATATGGCCATCGGACGACAGTCTTCTGAGCGAGTATGTGATGGAGCCTGACCCTGATGTTGGCAGAAGCAGCTCACCACCCCCGGCGCCTTCCTCTTGATCTTCAAGCCTTTTTGTAACTATACTTGTACATCTTTCACATATACATCGTACACTGTATCTTTCTATACACTATGAATATAAGACCAAATTTTACTCACTTTTTGCCGAGTATCTTCTGTAACTGGCTTATCAGTTTAGACCGAGTATCTTATTTAACCGGTAACCAATTTTCGGCCGAGTATCTTATGTAACTGGCTTATTGATTTAGACCGAGTATCTTATTAAACTGGTAACTAATTTTGTGCCGAGTATCTTATGTAACTGGCTTATTGATTTAGACCGAGTATCTTATTAAACTGGTAACTAATTTTGTGCCGAGTATCTTATGTAACTGGCTTATTGATTTAGACCGAGTATCTTATTAACGGTAACTAATTTTGGGGTTGTTTAACCTTCACGTTGCGTCGGGGCTCGCCGCGACCATACGTTGAGGTCCTTGCACAAGTCACCTAGGACGTCTCCTGGTTTTATCTGCGCAAGGGTTCGTCGAATCGTTGGGGTACTTTGTACCGGCCAACACGACTGCGCATCTCACTAGTCTTTCTAGCGGCGCTCCGAGCATTTTGCCAGTTATCCTGGTGCCTCGGTTTTGCCTTTTTGCTAAGGGACGCGTTTGCATCACTTTAACCAGGCGGGCATGCTACTACAGCTTTTCCGCCCTTCGAGCACCACTCGTCCGCTCTTTCGCGGCCTTATAGCGCTCGACTTTTTCGGCATTTATTCGGTCGCCTTGAGTGACCTCCATTGAAATATTGCTCATGGATTTTATTGATTCCGCCACATCGTATTTGCAACTGAACTTTATTAGATGATCATGAATATGAAATTAATAAATAAATCTGAAATTTCAACGCAGAAACTAAAAACTGAGCTAAAGCAGAATAAATAAACTGTAGAACCATAACCGGATTCTTTTAGGGATAGAAGATCTTCAGATATTGTGCGTTGCATGGTCGGGGTACCAGGCCACCTTCTGGTCGGGCTATCATGTAGGCCCCGTGCCCTACGATTCTCTTGATGATATATGGTCCTTCCCATTTGTCGGCGAGGGATCCTGATGATTTGTCCTTGGTATTCGGTGATACTCTCCTCAGCACTAGATCCCCGAGTTGGAATCTCCGCTCCCGAACATGGGAGTTGTAGTACCTAGCGGCCCTTTGCTGGTATGCGGAATTTCTTACTTGTGCTGCGTCTCTGATTTCTTCAAGCTCGTCTAGGTTCTGCTGCAGCATGTCTATATTGTGCTCGGGACTGTATAGCTGGACCCTGGGGGATGTGAAAGTAGTTTCTGCTGGGATAACAGCTTCTGTCCCGAATGCCAGCGCGAAAGGAGTTTCCCCTGTGGAAGACCTCACAGTTGTTCGGTATGCCCATAGCACCTCAGGCAGTTTGTCTGCCCAGCCACCTTTCTTTGCCTCTAGCTTTGCCTTCAATGTGTGCTTGATTACTTTATTCACGGCCTCTGTTTGGCCATTGGTTTGAGGATGAGCAGGCGATGCGTAGTAGTTTGCGATCTTGAACTCTTCACACATTTCTCTGAACTTCTTATTATCGAATTGAGTCCCATTATCTGTTATGATGATGCTCGGGATCCCAAACCGATATATTATATTCTTTTTAACGAAGCTGGTAGTGTTTGCCTCGGTGATGTGTACAAGTGCTTCTGCCTCTGCCCATTTGGTAAAATAATCTACTGCCACAATAGCATGTTTGGCTCCTCCCTTCGTTCCTGTGGGCATTGGTCCTATCAGGTCGAGTCCCCACATGGCAAAGGGCCAAGGCGAGGTTAAGCTTCTGAGCAACTCTGGGGGTCGCCGAATGTCATTTGCTACTCTTTGGCATGTTTCGCAACTTTCTGCGAATTGCTGCGCTTCCGCGAACAGAGTCGGCCAGTAGAACCCTTGCCGGAGTATCTTGTGTGCTAAGCTTTTACCCCCAGTGTGGTTCCCACATACTCCACTGTGGATACTTCTCAGGATCTCTCCAGTCTTCTCACCGGAAATGCATCTCTGCAATACCTTCGAGAATCCTCTCCTATATAATTCTCCTCTCAGAATCGTGTACCGGGCTGACCTGTATCTAATGCGTTTAGCTTCCACAGCATCCTCCGGTAGTATGTTCTCCTCCAAGTACTTTCTGAGTTGGTATGTCCAGTCGCCCGGGCTAGGTCGGATCTCTGCTATTATGATTTCCTCGGGTTCCGCTGTACTTGGTTTAGTCAGGTGCGCCACTGGTATTGCTTTGGATCTGATGCTTGTGGTGGCTGAAGCTAATTTGGACAAAGCATCTGCCTTTTCGTTCTCTTCCCGAGGGATCTGAGAGATTCTGTATGCTTTGAACTTTTTAAGTAGTCTTTTTGCAATGTCCAAATAAGCTATCATGTGCTCTTCCCTGGCCTGGTATTCATTCAGTACCTGATGGACCACTACCTGTGAATCACTGTAAACTTCCAGCTCATCTGCCCCTAGTGCTATGCAGACTCTCAGACCGGCCAGCAAGGCTTCATATTCTGCTTGGTTGTTGGTTGCCTTGAAATCGAACCTCATGGCACATTCTACAGTATCCCCCTCGGGGGTCGTTATGACTATTCCTGCCCCGCTGCCATGCGTGTTCGATGACCCATCTACATGTAATTTCCACTGGAATTTAGTAGTCTGTTCATCTTCCATTGCCCTCCTTACCTCGGCGTCTGGCTCGGTGAATTCTGCTATAAAGTCGGATACCGCCTGCCCTTTGATGGCCGTTTTGGTGTGTATCTGATGTCGTATTCGCTGAGCTCTACCGCCCACTTGGTCAGCCTTCCTGACACTTCTGGCTTTTGAAGAATGAGTTTCAGCGGGCAGTCTGTATATACCTCTATTGTATGTGCTTGGAAATATGGCCTTAGCTTCCTGGCCGATGTGATCAGAGCTAACGCTATTTTTTCTGCCGGCGAGTATCTGGTTTCCGCCGCTAACAACGCTTTGCTTGTATAGTACACTGGCTTTTGTATTCCTTCCTCCAGTCGGATCAACACCGAACTCGTCGCCACCTCGGTGACCGAGAGGTATAAGTATAATGTTTCTCCCACCACCGGTTTTGAAAGGATTGGTGCTCTCCCCAGATATTCTTTTAATTTTTGAAAGGCTTCTTCACACTCTGTACTCCATTCGAGCCCTTTCCCCTTTTTTATTGCTTTAAAGAAGGGGGCGCATTTGTCTGTTGACTTGGCTATAAACCGGTTGAGTGACGCGAGGCATCCCGTTAGCCTCTGCACATCTTTTAGCGTCCTGGGTGAAGCCATTCCTTCTAGTGCTTTGATCTTCTCAGGATTTACTTCGATTCCCCTCTGGTGCACCTGAAAACCTAGAAACCTTCCCGAAGGTACTCCGAACACACACTTGCTTGGGTTGAGCTTCATCTGATACTTTCTTAGGACGTCGAAGGTTTCCTTCAAATCCTCCGCGTGTTTTTCTGCAGTGGTGCTCTTAGTCAGCATATCATCCACATAACCTCCATATTTTTCCAATCTGCCGAGCAAACATCCTGTTTACTAGCCTCTGGTATGTTGCCCCGGCGTTTTTCAATCCGAATGGCATTACTTTGTAGCAATATAAACCCTGGTCCGTGGTAAACGACGTCTTTTCCTCATCTGCCTTATTCATCCGGATCTGATTGTATCCCGAGTAGGCGTCCATGAAGCTTAACAATTCATGTCCCGCTGTCGCATCTACCAACTGGTCGATCCTCGGTAGTGGGAAACTATCTTTTGGGCAAGCTTTGTTCAAGTCTGTAAAGTCTACACACATCCTCCATTGCTTGTTCTTTTTCTTGACCAACACCACATTGGCCACCCACTCCGGATACTTGACTTCCCTTATCGACCCCGCGGAAAGTAGCTTTTCTACTTCCTTCTTGATTGCGACGCTTCTTTCTGGATTGAATAGTCTTTTTTGTACCACGGGTCGGAACTCGGGGTCGGTGGAAAGATGATGTGAAATCACCTTCGGGTCTACCCCCAGCATATCTTCATGGCTCCAAGCGAAAACATCCTTGTAATTTCTCAGTAGCGCAATAAGTGCGGTTTTGACATGTACGCTCAAACTTGCCCCTACCTTCACTGTCTACCTGGATCCTGGGTCTAGTGCCACCTCTTGGGTCGGCTCGTCTTCCCTATCCTCCGGTCCTTCTCTGGGATCCAACTCAAAATCTTTCGGCACTTCTGCCTGTTCTTTGGTTCTCTATCCTCTTGCTGGACTGTTACCATGTATACCTGGCGTACCTCCCTATCTCTATATACTGATAAGTTTGCTCTACGGGCCATCTCTTGTGACCCTTTGACCACTCCCACGCCATATTCGGTCGGGAATTTCATCATGAGGGCATAAGTTGCTGTCACCGCCTTGGCTTTATTCAAAAATGGTCGGCCCAGTAAAGCATTATATGGCCAGTTCTCCGTATCTACCACCACAAAGTCGAGCAGCACTGTTTTCTGGCAAGGGGCTTTCCGATCTTCACAGGTAGCTTAACCGTGCCGAGTGACCTCACTTCGACCCCTCCAAATCCTCTAAGGGGTGTGGGAAAAGGCTGTAGGTCTTTCCTGTCTAGCCTCAGCTGGTCATATACTTCTGCACTAAGAATGTCTGCCGAACTCCCATTGTCGATCAGAATTCGATGAACTTCTCTATGGCCGATCCGAGCGCTGACTACTAGTGCGTCATTTGGCCTAACATCCACTCCGTGTGAGTCGGCCTCTGTGAACACGATCGGGTCCCAGCCCTCCTTGATTCTTTTCGGGTCGGGCTCAATAGAATTAACGTCCAGGTCTCTCCGTGCCTCCATAGCTTCCCGAATCTCCTGGGTTCTTTCCCTGTTACTCTTGCCCGTTGCTGGACCTCCGAAGATGGTGTTAATTGCTCCTTCATCCTCAGCTTTCTTGGGACTAAGTTTTTGCCCGTCCGTCCTGTCGGCTATCTTTCTGTCCATCTGCCCTGTCCGTTTTTGAAAACAATGTCCTTCAAATGCCCTTCCCTAATAAGAGTCTCGATATGATCCCTTAGCTGGAAACACTTGGATGTCTCGTGCCCATTCTCTTTGTGGAAACGGCAATATTTGGTGGTGTCCCTCCGAGCATATGTCGATTGCTTAGGTGGTTCTTTGGACATGTTCTTCTCTTCTAGGATTGCCAGGACTTCTTCTTGATCTTTCTTCAACGGGGTATAATTTGTATATCGGCCCTGGAACCTCTGCCGTGGTTGATCGGTTTTTGGGTCGTATGCTCGTCGTCCATCCCGACCATCCCGTGCTTTATTCTTCTGCTTATCACCTTTGGTATCGGGCATCCTGGTCTGGTCCTTGGTTTTGGATCCCTCTGGGCGACCGCCATGTACGAAGTAACCTCCTGTGGCAATTTCCTCTTCTTCGGCCAAGGCGTAACCTCCTGCCATGTCCATCATATCGGCATAGCTGGTTAGTCGGGCTCTTCTGAGGTCAAAGGACAATTGGCCATTCTGAAGGTTGTTAATGAACGCGGCAATTATTGCTTCGTCGTTTGCACTTCCGATCTCGGACACTTCCTGACCGAACCTTCCCAGATATTTCTTCAGCGACTCGTCTTTTCCCTGTTTGAGTTGGGATAAATGAGCCACTGACTTTCCTGTGTACATTCCCGAGGAACTGCCTTGAGAAAGCCTTGCTCAGTTCGCCGAAGCTACTTATGCTTGCTGCTGGCAACCTTCCAAACCACCGGGAGCCTAGATCCCCAAGAGTTTGAGGAAAATTCAAACATAGTAGTGCATCATTATGGACATATTGCGCCATAGCGCTCCTATACCTCCGGACATGCTCTTTTGGGTCTGTATCCTTCTTGAACAGCTCGATGTGGGGCATTCTGAATCTTTCTGGGAAAGGCATCCTCAAAACCCCATTGGTAAAAGGGCTTCCGGATTCATCGTCTGACAGCTCATTACGCCCATACGCCTGACCAAAGCATCCATTTGCCGACGATTATTTTGAACTTCCCGAGTGAGGCTCTGTATAAGTATGTCTCTGTCCCCTTCAGGCTCTCCTGACGCATTGAAGTTCTGGCTTATGGTCAGTTTTTGGCCCCTCTCCTCGGGATTCAACTCTCTATGATCTCGGTTTAGGCCATGCAGTCGGACTGTGCCCCTTTGGCGCTTGCGATGATGGTTCTGCTCACTTTCTTCCGAGGATGACCGGTCTCTCCGGTGGCCACGCCTCCTGGGGCGGTCTCGATCTCCGGCTACCCGATCTTGATAGTACTCTTTGTCGGAATCATTCCCCTCTTGTGCTCCCTGCTTCTCCTGGCTACTCTTTCAGATAGCATCTCTGGTCTGCCTGTAGGATCTTGCCTCGCCTTTGGGGGTGCATCAGGGGTTGGTATCACCACCGGAGCGCAGTCTTGCTGTCTGCTGGCTTGGGGCGGACAGTTCATGAGGTGACATCAATCCTTCCGTAACAGAGAGATCAATTCCCTGCCTTGCTGCGTCTGATATGAGTTGTTGTAGAGAAGCACGGAGTCGCTGCGCGATTTCTTCATTCGCTGTAGGTAAACGTCGAATACCAGCCAGGGCAGCTGACTGGTCTGCCGTTGTCAAAGTTGCATCCGCCGTATTGAGCGCGGTGTCGTCTTCTAACTCATTACTTGGCCCGCCCTGACTGTACCTGGAATCGCTACCATCTCCGTCGCCAGCCATTGTTGTCACAAAGTTCTGGGTCCCCCTCCTTCTAGCGCCAATTGTTGACGGTGATTTTTGGTGATCACCAAGTCAATGATTTGTTCTCGAGTTGCTACAATTTATATGCGAGTATGGTCAAAGATTGTAAAGAAATAACAGGTGATTTACGTGGTAAAACTCCGAAAGATTGGAGAAACATCCACGGGATCGTTGCCTCTAGCAACAAAGCCAAATCCACTATGAATCACGATTACAAGATGAAGAATGACAGAATGCTTACAAGCTCTTTAATACGATTCTCTCTCTCTCTCTCGTTCTACTTCTCACGTACCCCCTTTTTGTGTATATAGGGGGTATTTATACATGTTGTTCTTAGGGTTTTAAGGTGGCCGCTAGGGTTTGGTATTGTGGTGCCCAAGTCTCAAGCGGTTTCCTAGTCCTAATTAGATTGTTTCCTCTTTTGGCTGAGTTTGATTCTGGACGAGATTCTTTCTCCTTTATTCACGAGAGAACTGCTTGTTTCCTTGTTAAACTCTAATAGTCCACATCGTTGCTTATCATGGATGTGCTGGTCGCTGATTATGATTGGCATACGAATGTTGGTGACTATCTCACTGATTCCCGAGTATGTATGCCCGAGTATGCCCGAATGTGCCCGAGTGAGATTTGCTGCCCGAGTTGATCGTCTTCGTTTGTGGTCGGACTACTTACTCTTTTTTCCGAGTGGGTTTATCGTGGGAGGTTTCTGCTCCATAAGTTGACTTATCTTGACTCTCGCTTTCCTGGCCTTTCGTGCTGATGACGTGTCCTTCACCACTAATTTTTACTATAACAATGATAATGCCTGTCCAACAAGGTCACTAAGATTTAAATTTTCCATTAACTTTTTTTTTTTTTTTTTTTTTTTTTTTTTTTTTTTTAAGGTAGAAGCAATAAATAAAGGGGACAAAGCCCAACAGGAACTGCACAACAGAACAAGCAGAGGACCTGCAGCCAACAGCAAAAAACAGGGGACCAGCTGTAATCAAGCGACAGCACCAGAAACAACCAACAACCCAGAAAAAAGAAACCCCTACAGAAAAACAAAAACACACACAAGCCAGCCACCTCAACCACCACAACCTCAATCAAAGATCACTCCAAGCAAGAACGTCACCCCGAAATTTTCCATTAACTGTTGGTACACAACAATTACAGTCATCAACAAAATCAAATCCAATCGACAAAAAGCTAGATGTTAAATCCAGATAAAGACTAATAAAAAAAAATATACTTACTTGGTTACTTTTAGGTCCCACTAGAACCAATAAGCAAGTGTGCTTGGTGATGTTTGAATTTCTACCTTGTCAGCAAAAAATATTACCTAGAAAAAATATTACAAACGCACGTAGTATGAAGAGGATCCTTTTTCTATATGCTTTTCTTTCTGATAATTTAAACTTAAAGGCTTGATACTATGGAAGTTTGACTTCTCAATTGATTCGAAAGGAAAATTCTAAGTATGTTTCCCTTATTGTTTGTGAGGTGAAAAAATTCTTTAAAGTTTATTGATCGTATGGTACTTCATAGCCCGATTGCTTCAATTTTATGGAGTGACTTTATCTTGAGGGGTTGTGTTGGGTTCTTCAGACTTTTTGTTTTTCATTATTTTTTGGGCATAGTTTGTGCATTTGGAGGAAGCAAAAAAGGTGAGATTTTATGGTTTGATTTATGCGTGCATTAAGATATTTTGGAAGAAGCGAAAGGAGATGATTTATGCATGCATTAAGATATTTTCAATCTTATGATAATGGAACAAGAATCTTCCATTATTTTGAATTCTCAAAATTTAAGAATTTAAGAATTTCTGAGACTGTGTTTCGAGTCTGGAGAACTTAAAAATTTATCATTTGTAAAATTGGGTGTGTTAATAACTTATGAGGGTTTATAAATAAATTGTATTAAAATGAAAACATTCATTTAAATAAGGGTACTATAGCATTAAGATGAGTGTTTCTAGTAATGTTTTAATTTTAAATTTAAGACAGGTGTACTTATAAATATGGGTGCGCTTATCATTTTATGGGTGTCAATATCCGTATCTTATTGAAATAATATATTCATTTAATACATTTTATTTATAAATCCTTTTAAATTATAAACACACCCAATTTATTAAAAAAAAATCATATTATTTTGGGAATCAAATCATCTTCTAATGATGGTCCAATTTTCTTTTGGAAATGTCTCAAATGTAGGGTTAAGAGATTTTCAATATGAAATTTTTTTATATATACATCTATCTTTAAAAAAAAAAAAACCATTGATATCTACAGCTATATTTAAAAATATATTTTGTTTATTGATATAATTCGTAATTAGACATAAAAGAAAGACAAATAATACCTACCTATGTAGGTCAGAGTTCTCTGAAAATTCTTTCCTTTCTTTGTTAGATTATAATCATATAATGATGAGAAAGTTTGATACTTGAAATAAAATTAGAGCTTAATTAGGGTTTATCATAATTTTTTTATTTTTTTAAATAAAGAGATATAGATGAATATATGAATGAAATTAATGAGTGTAAATGTATTTTGTTTATTTTTAATTATAGTAATTTGTCTTTATTAGTAAATTTCTATTAGAGATTTTTATAATTAAATTTTTAATAAAATATGGATGTACAATAAAATTTTAGAGAAAAATAGCACTATACACCATTAATTGGTGGAGGAGTCCTAAAAAGGTCATCGACTATTCAAATTGTTCCAAAATCACCATTTTGACGAAACATTGTTCATTGACAGCCATTCTATTAAATCTAACAGAAAGCTACGTATCTATGACATGGTACTCCTAAAGAATAAATAGCACTAGACATCATTAATGGTGGGTGGAGTCCCAAAAAGGCCATTATTTCCATCTCTGCAAACTATTCAAATCTGACCTATGACCACATTCAAGTGCACATCTCTAAAAATACTCAAAGTTATTTGCTCAAATTTGACACAAGAAAGTAGACATGCAAAAAACACTTTTCATTCAGAAAATATTCCAAAACTCGATTTGGAAAAGTGTGAAAATGAGCAATGAACACAGCTCACTCGCGGATTTGTGTCGCTTCTGACCTTTGACTGAATAATTGATCATAACTTTCAAAATACGCCCAGAATTTTACATTCTTTATACCGTTGGATTCATATCGAAAAATCAAGGAATCCAACATGGACGAAAAAATTTATTTCCTTGATAAAAGATACAGTTTTAAGGAAAAAGAGCGATGAACACAGCTCACTCGTAGATTCGCATCGCTTCTGACCTTTGACTGAATAATTGATCATAACTTTCAAATACCATCCAGAATTTTACATTCTTTATACCGTTAGATTCGTATTGAAAAATTGAAGAACCCAACATGAACAAAAAAATTATTCCTTGCCAAAAGATACAGTTTTAAGGAAAAATAGCGATGAACACACCTCACTTGCGGATTGCGCGTCGCTTCTGACCTTTGACTGAATAATCGATCATAACTTTCAAAATACCACCAGAATTTACGTTCTTTATACCGTTGGATTCGTATTGAAAAATCGAAGAACCCAACGTTGACAAAAAGATTTATTTCCTTGCCAAAAGATACAGTTTTAAGGAAAAAATTTACACAAAAATATCTTCAGCAAACACAAAACCACACAAAAAATGAAATGAAAAATAAACTGATTTCTTTTGCGTTTTTTGTAGTAGTGACTTGAAAAGAAAAGTGAAAAAAAATGTGAAAAAATGTTCTGAACATCTTCGTCAAATTGTGCCCTAAGATGGTGACTGATGATTTTACAATATTTGCCCTTCTTGTTTTACTATTTTAACCTCGATTCTAACAGGTTATAACATAAGCAACGGACTTCAAACAATTAATGGTAAAGTGGCAACAATTGATATTCTTTCAATGGAATGGCTAATTTGAGCTATTTGGAAAAATTAATGGTCATTTAGGGACCGCCTTACCAAATTAGTGACTCTAGATATCATTGACCCTAAATTTATGGGGGGACATTTCGGCACCTTATAAAAATTATTTGTCGCCACTTGCCACTTTCCAACTTCCAACTTCCAACAATGTCATGTTGTTCTTTCTCTCCTAATTCCACTGCTACTCTATATTTTTTGTCAATTTTGTTTTTCTTTTTTCAATTTTCTGATATTTTTAGCAATTTAATCATTTATTCCAAGGGTAAAATGTCTTTACTCAACTACCATTGCTAACAAATGGAAGTCAATCGGTAGTCATTTCACTCATTTGTGTAAATGGCTTTTAGTGAAGTAACGCATTTTCATGTTTTGAGTGCAATTCACCATTTATCAGGGTAAAAAGGAGAAAAATACAGAAAACTATTAGAGGAACACAAAATAAACTAAAAATGGGGATGTTGTATTCATTTTCAAAAACTGTTTAAAAAAAAAAAAAACATAAAGCAGTTGTAAATTGTATTTTACGTGTAAAAATAAATTATTTTAAAAATGTAAAACAATGATTTTAAATTTATACCTAAAAAGTGATAACAATAATTATTATCCACAACTTTTTATCCAAACAACTATTTTACCCGTTTAAAAATAATACTAAACACATTTAAATCGTTTTAGTTTATGAATACTTATGGAAGTATTCCTTGCGGGGTTGGGGCCTGGCCCCGACCCGAATGGGGTGGGGCTAGACCCGACACAGTTCCGGTTCTAACTAGGGAGCTGAATCGGAACGAACTGTAAAAACCGAATCGGAATCGAACCGTAAAAATTGAACTGAAACCGGAATCAAAAAAATCCAGTTTCGATTCGATTTCAGTTCGTTTTCACGGAACCGATCGTTTCGAACGGGCGGTTCTTGTGTTATTTAAAAAAAAAAAAAAATCAAAAGTTGGGCTGAATGTTGGAGGCCCAACGGTTCCCCTTTTATTTATTATTTTTATATAAATACCCTACCCGACCGCCCCAAGCCTCCCCCCCCCCCCCCCCCCCCCCCCCCCCCCCCACCCCCCCAACCCCGTCATTTTTCACCAACTCCAATCTCTCCCAATTCTCTAATTCTAATTTCTCTCTCAATTCTCCAACTCTCCAAGTTTCCAATTCATTCGTCAATTACTAAGTTTTTAATATTTATAATTAATTTTATTTGCAATTAGTCAATTACTAAGTTCAATTTCATTATTTGCACTTTATTTTCTCTCCCAAATATTTCTAACCATTATTTCCATCAATTCCCCCCCTCCCATTGGAACAGCATAAGAAAAATATGTCTGATATTGTACACCTCCGGATTTTGAATTTGATCCCCGGAACCAGAGAGCAGGAAGATTGTTATAGAAGCAGAGCAAATATGATCTCTTCGTAAACATATGAAGAAAATTAGGCAAGAAGATGGAAGATAGTAGGGTTTGCAATTACTGCAAAAAAAACTATATAAGTGGCACAAATCTAAAGGATATGACACTTATCGGCAGCCTATTTAACCAAACATCCATAAGCAGAGACCAGATCGAGGTCACAATCACAAATTCCCAGGTACAATACTCCTTACCAACAATTATTTTGTTATATTGATGAACAAAATAGAGAATAATTAGCTAGATAGTAGCAGCATAGAAACACTTATCATTTAGTTTTGATGAAAATGTGGTTTATTAATTATGTCGACGAGCATTAAACCCTGCTGCATGGTCGTGTTCCTAGAGTCACGCTCATAGTACACTTGAAAAGATTTATGAAAAAGAAAAAAAGAAAGTTGGAAAAATATTTGAAAAATATAATGGTTGTGTTTTCGTAGTGCCGACATATGGATTGACCATTGGTGATCGCATTCATACTTGGGTGTCACTTGCCATTATATGGATGATGCATGGAATATCCAGAAAAGAATCTTGCATTTAGAGTTTTGATGATGCACACACTACTCATAATATTTTTAGACAGTTTAGAATTATTTTTGCAGAGTATAAAATTGAAAACAAAAATTTGCAATTGGTTTTAATAATGCTTCTAGCAATACCGCTGCTATTCCTTCTTTAAAAAAAAAAAAAAAATTCATTCTTATTTAAAGACTGATATAAGAAGCAGCACACAAAACCAAATACAACCAAAAGACAACACACCGCCCAATCAGCACAAAAACACCTAAAACAGACACAAGGCACGCCCAAACACCATAACAGAAAAGCAAAACTACAGAGCACCTGCCAAAAACAACCACGCCAACCCCAATAAACAACTGCAGCATAGCAGGAAAATATATAATAGCACCCCACACTGACAAACACTAAAAATCAACCATCCATACTCCACTCCTCTAGATCCTCCACAGATAGAGCCCCTTTTAGAAATTGTCCGCAAAGGAAATTAGAAGCTCTAGAACTAAAAACAACAGACAATCTAGGCAAGACTTTCAGACACTCCTTGATGTCATAAATAGATTCCCAATTATCGATATTATCAATCCCTTCTCCAAGCACCAAGAAAACCGCAACCTTTGATTATGCAAATTATCTTAGTGGTAAAATTTTTCATCAAAGATGTGCATGCCATGTTTTAAATTTATGTGTTCAAAAGGATTAGACACTCTTGAACATTATTCAACCTATTAAAAAAACCCTAAATTTTTTGTGGAAACATCCTTCACAATGAAAGCTGGTCAATATATATAAAAAAAATGATAGACGTGTCATTAGATTTCCTCAACACGTTGGAATTACTTATAAATTGTTTTCTAGAGAGTTATGATTATAGAGATTTATTAGTTTCTTTATTCAATTTCATGTAGTCACATTAATCTTTATCAAAGTCATTGGGATGTTTGTTACAACGTTTTTAATTTGGTTTAAAAGTCTTTTATAATGCTACTAACAATTTATCTGGTGTTTATATCCTACAACTCATTTATTATTATTGAGAGTCTTAGTATTGCTGGTGTCTTGCTCATTGTGAATCCGACCTAGAATTAGCGGAGTCCGAATGCTATGAAGGAAAAATGGTTAGAATATTATAAGGAGTTTCCCAAATGTTTATTGATTGCCATGTATTTGATCCACGTTATAAATTAAAAATTGTCTTATTATCTAATATTATATTCACAAGGTTTAAAAATAGAATATGATGTTAAGGCGTGTTGGAAAGAGTTAAGAAATTAGGGTGCGTTTGGCCGGACATGGGACAGGACAATGTGGGACGGGACATGAAGTTGTTCTATATTGTGTTTGGAAGGCTTGGGACAGAACGGTGGACTGTACTATTATGCGTTTGGTATGGCTGGGATAGGACGGACAGGACAAGACAAGAGGTTCAAAGGACCAAAGTACCCTCATATATATAACAACATATATACAAATATTATATATGTATTATAATATTAATAAATAATAATCAAATATTATATAATATATAATAATATAAATAATAAAACTATAATATATAATATAAACTATTATATATTTATATATAGATATAGTTATATATTAATACAGCAATATACCTGTATATATAATATAATAATCTATTAAGATATATATAATATTAAATATTAGTACA